>CM032451.1:45937336-46099239 GCA_019049505.1 Pachyrhynchus sulphureomaculatus | reverse complement strand
GCATCTCGTATCTTATTTTTCATATCTACTGGTGTTGTAGGGGGATTGACATAAACAGAATCTTTAATGTAGCCCAACAAAAAAAAATTTAAAGGTGTTAAATCACCTGATCGAGGGGGCCACTGAATGAATCCATCTCTACCGATCCATTTTTGTGGGTAACGATCCTTTAAAAATTCCCGAACTTCCCGGTTGGTAACGAGCTGGAGCTCCGTTGTGTTGAATCCACATTTGTTCCCTTTCAAAGTTATCAACTCCTTGAAGAAGTTGGGGTAATTTGTTTTCCAAAAAGTTTAGATATCTAGGCCCGTTAAGCGGTTCGCGGAAAAAATATGGACCAATAATTCCAAAATTTAATATTCCACACCATACATTAAGCGACCAGTGGTTTTGGTTTTGAACTTCCCGGACCCAAAATGGATTAACTGTTGAATAATAATGCATGTTATGGCTGTTAACTGCTCCATTACTGCGAAAAGTAGCTTCATCAGAAAACATTATTTTGGATAAAAAATTTGGATCGGCCTCTATTGCTCTATTCATAGTGGTACAAAAGTACTCTTACGTTCAAAATCATGGTCTTAAAGTTCTTGGTGTAGTTCCATATGAAAAGGATTATACTTGTATTTTCTCGTGGTGCGATAAAGCGTAGATTGGGATGTGTCAGATAAGTCATCTCCATTTATTTTTCCTCATTGGTATCATACTGGTTTACTACTTTCCGTTTCGTATACTCAATACTACCACTACCATCAAACTCCATGATTATTACCTTTATATGTCACTCACTACAACAAATAAAACTATTTTTACTTGCTTAATAGACATGTCAAAATTTGACAATGATTACATTTTTGTTTTGTCTTGACAACTACGATGTTATAGCGTAAGTGTATTAAAAACAAGGGTAAAAATTGAAAAATTCAAAATAAATCGAAAACTATCAGAAATAGGTATATGACATACTTAATAAAAGTTTTGTAAAATCTATCAGAAAAAATAATATACAGGGTGTGCCATTTAAAAAATTTAAGATTTTTTAAATTTGAAATAGTCGAAATGCGTAAATTTATTTTGAACACCTTGTAGCATCTAACTCAATTTTTTTTTACGTATATCTTTTTTTCATCTCTGTAGAACGCTCGTACCAATTATGAGTATTCCACCTTCAGAAACAATGGCGCTACTGGCAATTTTGTACAAAACTGAAAACTAGTATTTTAAAAAAAAAATTGAAATATTAGAAAAACTACTAGGTTTAGGTATATAACATTATTAATGAAAAAGTTATAAAATTTTTACGCAGAATTTAAAAATAAATTAGAAAATAGGCTGTTCCATTTGAAAAAAAACATATGTTATATCGGCCACACTTTTTTGAAGTACCCTTTGTACTCAAAAATAATTTTAAATTGTGCACCTTAACATTCCCTAAAACTGTTGTATTTGACCTTTTTTCGTCATTCCTTCCCGAAACAAATGAGATAATGAACTTTACTCTATCGTTGACTCACCCTGTACATTAAATTATAAGAATGTTTTTTTAAGTTTGTTTTAAATGTTAACATTATTTTTTATCGGGTTAAATGTACCACTGATGAAAACTATGGCGTCTTCTTGTCTGCAGGATAACTTCACAAAAAAATAATCCAATCTGCAAAAATAAAAATTAATTTTGTAAAATAATACAGTAGTTAAAAATTGTCGAAGGGGTTCATTTCAAAAATAAAAAATTTACGGTGTTTCAAACTTTATTATGCAATTTTCGACCAAAAAGTTTATGTTTAATTATTTATAAAAAATTGTCTATTAGAAGAATTAAAAAAAAAAACTCCCGACATTTTGTAGAAAAAGTAATTACTAAGATTTAAAAAAGAAGTTAAAAAATATTTAAAATTGACTGAGTAGTACTACAGTGTCTGAAAACAGGTAGCGGTCCCAGTCGGACGCCAGGTCACATTTAATGCTATAACTTTGTAATGGAATGGAATTTTCTTAATTTTTTTTTTGAGAATTCTTAGAAGTATAGAGAATAAAAATCCGTAAAAAAAAGAATTTTTGAAAATTCAGGGTGTATGTAACCCCTTAAGTCAAAATTTAACTCTCAAAACACTATTTCAACTTTCTGTGTCAAATAGTTTTCGAAAAAATCGGGTGTGGCAGACAGATCGACAGTCACCGAAGTGATCCCATAAGTGTTCCGGACGGAACACTAAGAACATCCTGTAATTTTGCCATCAAAAATATCGTCGATCCAGCATCTTGTTAAAAACTTTCAAATGAAAAAATTTGTCGTTACTTGATTTCAACAGTTTTCTTCCTCAACTACAGTGTCATGCGAAAAAGTGATACTTTTTCGCACTCATTATTGGAAATATTAATTAAGAAGCGGAAAAATATATTTTCCGTCCTAGACGACACATAAGATCTGAGGTCTGATTATAAACTGATAATTATCCGGACTAATGCACAAAAAAAAGTTTTGAAGACAAAATGCTCTGATATGCGAGCTACCAGTTATTAAGATATATAGACAAGGACTTAAAACTAATAAGTATAGTACACCTGCCAAAGTGTTTAGCTCGTGGGGATATTTAAAGAAGCGATGCTTCTTTCTTTTATCGAACGGACATATTTCTGATTGGATTGAGATAAACGGTTTAGCTTATTATGACTTGATCAAATCATTACAGAAGCTTTTTTTAACGGTTGATTATATTAATTATTTAGAAATAAAGTAGAAATAAGACAGTGCTTTTAATGAACAGTAAAATTAAAATATTTTATAAGTTTTTACTCTCTTTTCTCGGAACCGAAACTTGCCTTTTGGAACTTAAGTGGTTTTCTTCTTCTTCCTCTTCTACAGCTTTCCTTCATCCACTGTTGAATGTAGGTCTCTTCAATGTTCTTCCATTCCTGCCATTCTTCGAATGTCGTCTACCCATCTTCGTTGTATTCTTCCTCGATTTCTTCTAGTTTCGCGAGGTCTCCACTGTAGTATCTTAAATATCCACCTGTCACTATTTTGTCTAGGTACACGTCCTGGCCATCTCCACTTTAGACCCGCTATTTACCTCATAACATCCTCCATTTTGCTTTTCTCCCCTCCTCACTCTTGAATCGATCACTCAAAAATATGTTCAGCATGCCTCGTTCCATTGCCCTTTAAGTGACCCCCGGCCTGTTTACACTCTGTCTTGCCAGAGCCATAGTCCCCATGCTGTATGTGGTAACAGACAAGATACATAAGTTGTGGGGATTTCCGTTTTAGGGTTATGGAGATCTCGGGGTTTTTTTAGAATATAAGCCAAATGCGGCCCAGGTTAGCACCACTCTTCTGGTTACTTCTGCTCTCTGGTTTTCTTTTCCTATGGTGATGTGCCCCAGATATACCTAATGCAGGACATTTTATATTTGTTTATTTTCTATTAATTAACCGCAATATTGCCACTGCTCATAAGTTTAGTTTTCTGAATGTTTATTTTCAGGTCCACTTGTTTTGATGCCCGATTCAGTTCTTTTATCATTCCGGCTAATTAATAGATGCCACTTAAAAAAAAGACGATGTCATCTGCGAAACGTAGATGACTCAGGAATAAGCCAACTATTTTGATGCCCTTTGTTTGCCACCGTAATTTCTTGAATACCTCTTCTAGGACAAGTATGGTTTTATGACAGGTTTAAGACCTATGTTTATAGCAACCAGAATTTGACGGGATTAATAACATCCATCACAACGGACAAATAATTCCACCAAATTCAAGTTGCTATGTCGTAAATCACATCTCTACCTTTATTCGTCTCAAATCGTAATATCTCACGCGACTTACAAGTTTCTTCTGTCAAGGAAGAAATTTAAAAACATTACGCAAACTATGTAAATAGTCTAGATAAACCACCCAATAAACTGGCAGAAAACTCATATCGGAGCAACTTGAAAACCCAAACTGAAAATTCCCGGTTTTGAGTAATTATTCTCGTTTAACTTAGTGTTAAGTTTGTATTTCAAAAGTTAAATAATTATCAGATGTGATTATGTAATGAAAAGAAATTACCAATTGGCTGTTTCCTAGACGAAAATCTAATATTTCCATTCAAACATTTACATATTGTTTCTTTGATTGAATGCAAATCATTTGGGAAATAAATAAAAAAATATGTTAAGAAGGGAAAGAAGAATAAATATTGGTGTCCGTCATAATTTGCTTAAACATCAATACATATTATAAACAATGTCCCCCACTGCGTTTGTCTGCCTGTAACGCGATTTTTTCATTAACTGCTTAACAGATTTTATTTTGATTTTTACTAATGGACTAATGACTATCTCCTGGACTGTTCATACTAGGTGTACAAGTATGAAATGCGGATTTTTTTTCTAAAAAACATGTTATATTCGGAAGAATGATAAAAAGTGCTTTATTCAAAGTACGCTCCATCACTTGTTATACATTTTCCCCATCTTTCGGGCAATTTTTGAATACCACGCCGGTAAAAATCTTCCCCTTTTGCAGCGAACCATTCATCGAGCCATTTTTTTTTCACATTTTCGTACGAACCAAAGTGCTGCTCAGCAAGTGCGTGACCCATCGATGCAAACAAGTGGTAATCGGAAGGAGCCAAGTCTGGTGAGTAAGCCGCATGGAGTAGAACTTCCCAGCTGAGTGCTTCCAACGTGTCGCTAACTGGTTCCGCCGTATGTAATGGAGCATTGTCATGAAGAAAAATGACTTTGTGTTGCCCGGTATTCTGGTCTTTTTTCAAGCAACGAACGGCTCAAATCGGTCAATTGTTGTTGGTAACGTTTAGTATTAACTGTTTCCCCAAGATTGAACAGCTCATAATAGACCACGCCCCTCTGGTCCCAGCCAACACAGAGCATCCTCTTTCTGCCAAAGCGATTCGGTCTTGTGGTCGATGTAGATGGTGCGCCTGAGTCTACCCATGATTTTTTGCCCTTAAGATTCTCAAAATAAATCCACTTTTCATCCCCTGTAACTATACGATGCAAAAACGACTTCCTTTTTTACCGAACGAGCAAAATGTCACACGTGTTTTTGCGCTTTTTTTTTCCGCCTGTCGTTCAACTCATGTGGTACCCATCTACCGGTCTTCTGAATTTTTCCCATCTCTCGTAACCGATTGGAAACAGCTTGTTGACTAACGCCCAATTGCTCGGCGAGTTGTTTTTGTGTTTGCGAATCATCTTCGTCCAACAATGCTTGCAATTCCACATCTTCGTATTTTTTTGGCGGTTTTCCACGTCCCTTGTCTGCAACATCGAAGTCACCACTTTTGAAACGCCGAAACCATCGTTCACACGTATCTTGCGATGGAGCATGTTCACCATAAGCTTCTGGAAGTAATCGGTATGATTCACCAGCAGTTTTCTTCAAATGAAAACAAAAAATTAATGCTGTCCGCGAATGCTCTTTGTTCGGCATAAATTTCGACATATTGAACACAACACAACACTATGCACACACTTTTCCAATTTATCACTAGTGCGCGTGTTGATGACACAACAAAATGGCGCAATGTCAAATCTTTATAGCACTTTATACTACGCACCATCTGTTTTCTGAAATCCACATTTCATACTTGTACACCTGGTATATCAAATGATGAAAAGTACCATTTAAGGCACTGCATATTAAATGCAAAAAATTCATTGGAAGCTGCGCCAATATAAAACACAAAATTTGAAAAAAATCTCAGCGATTTCGAAGAGATGACTTTGATCTTTTGGATCGCTACATTCTGGCCAGCGTCAGGCGACACATGGCAAAAACGACATGAGATTTTATCTTACCTGTGAGATTGGTGGTTCTTTCCTACCTGGCGTATTTTTCGGACATGACTCTGTCCGATTAATACTTATTTCAGACTCTACAACATCATCTCGCCAAGTCCCATTTCACTTTATTGGAGGACGTCAAAGAAAGCATAACCGATTCCATAGACTCGAAATCACCCTCTTTTTTTTCTCAGAAAGGGAATCTAGAAACTATTTGAAAAGTTAGAGAAGAGTTGCATTCTATTCATAAATAAATAAACGTTTTATTAAATAAAAATGTATTTGAATTAATTTATACGTTTAAGTTTCAATTTGTTTTAATTTAGAAGAGCACCTGACAGAAAAGCAACGCTAAATATCTAATATGATTAGACTTATGTTGCAATTTAATTTTTTTTACTGAAAACTGATTAAACAATTGTTACGGTTTTTTTTGTGACAATTTTCAAAGATCAAAACACCCTTTTAAAGTGTTAAAATATTACTTGCACCAATTAGCTGCTGAATTTATTTTTAGTGTTCCGTTCGGAACACTTATGGGACCACTTCGGTGTCCGTCTGTCTGTCCATCCGTCTGCCACACCCGATTTTCTCCGAAACTATTTGACATAGAAAGGTGAAATTTCGGTCAAATATAAGAATTAATGGCCCAATCATAGCCGTTTAGTTTGGAAAGTTAAATTTTGACTTAAGGGTTAGTTTTGGCAGTAAAAGCGGTAGTGAAAAAAAATTCTAAGGTCATCTAGTGGGGTGTCAAATGAAACCTTGTGAAAATATGGGTTCAAAAATATATATAATGTAATACTTTCGAGCACTTTTCTTTCTGTTACTTTAAAAAAATTGCCAAAAATCGATAGCCCCCCCTTCCCTCGAAAACCACTGACCAAAATATTCTGGAACATTCTCCATAAATTGTAGATTGAGCGAAAATTATCGTTACATTTGCTAATTTATCCAGTATAAAAAAAAACTATATTTCTTGACTTATGATGGAGGTAACTATAACCGAGTGGCGAGTCGTTCTTGTACCGAGATATACTTTTATTTTATTTTAAAAGCAATCACCATACGGAACACTAATTGTGCAAGTCTATCTTGCACTTGGCCGTTATTTTTTTTTTTGATTTTTACATTGCATTTTTTTAATACTTACTTTTGTGAAAACTAACGAAAATAAAATTCTACTTAAAGTTAAATAATAATATACGAGGCTGGTTTGAAAAGTCCGTGCAAAGTCCGAGAGATGGCATCTCTTGAATGAACGCACACCAAGTTTCAGCCATATTGGTCTATTTCTTTGTGTTTGGCATTCGTGTGAATCAAGGAAGTTGAGTGATTTTCAAGAAATGGACGAAAAAGAATTTCGTGTGGTGATTAAACATTACTTTATAAAAGGCAAAACGCCTCAGGAGACTAAAGAGAAGCTTGATAAACATTATGGTGACTCTGCACCTTCGATTAGAACAGTTTATAAGTGGTTTCAAAATTTTCGGACTGGCCATATGGGCACAAGTGACGCTGAACGTTCTGGGCGGCCTGTGGAGGTTACGACTCCAGAAATCATTGATCAAATCCATGATATGGTGATGGATGCCAGAAGAGTTAAGGTGCGTGAGATTGCTAGTGCTGTGGGCATCTCGACTGAACGGGTACATAATATTTTGCATAAACATTTGGATATGAGAAAGCTATCCGCAAGATGGGTGCCGCGATTGCTCACGCTTGACCAAAAACGGAATCGTGTGAAGTGTTGCAAAGATAGTTTGCAGCTGTTCCAGAAGAATCCGGAGGACTTTAAGCGTCGTTTCGTCACTGTGGATGAAACATGGATACATTACTATACTCCTGAGACCAAACAACAATCTAAACAATGGGTTACCAAAGGGGAATCTGCACCAAAAAAGGCGAAGACCGTTCCTTCGGCCGGAAAGGTTATGGCGACTGTCTTTTGGGATTCGCAAGGGATAATCCTCATCGACTATCTGGAAAAGGGTTTTTAAAACTATTACAGGTGAATATTATTCATCGTTATTGGACCGTTTGAAAACCGAGCTGCAAGAAAAACGCCCGCGATTGGCCCACAAGAAAGTCCTTTTCCATCACGACAACGCACCAGCACACACCTCAGCAGTTGTGGTCGCAAAATTAATGGAAATAGGATTCCAACTCGTTTCACATCCCCCCTATTCTCCAGACTTGGCTCCCTCGGACTACTATTTGTTCCCCAATTTGAAGAAATGGCTGGCGGGACAAAGATTTTATTCAAACGAGGAGGTGACTGCAGACACTAATACATATTTTGCAGACTTCGATAAATCCTATTATTCGGAAGGGATCAGCAAACTAGAACATCGTTGGACGAAGTGTATAAGCCTAAAAGAAGACTATGTCGAAAAATAAAAAAGGTTTACCCTAAACACATAAGTAGTTTTTATTTTTGCACGGACTTTTCAAACCAGCCTCGTAAGTATAATACTATGCAAATAAATTGTAACTTTACTACTAATAATTTTTTGATAGTTTTAATTGTTCTCAAAAATGTCCGGATATACCAAAACAACAAAATATTATAGGTTAATCGGACCGTAACACAAAAAATGAAAAATGTATTATCTTCACATTACCGTACATATTCAAAAGAAAAAGTCGCCGGACGCGCCGCAGGAACGCACTTTCTTCGCGTAAGCCCATAATATTCTGGGGACACGCTGTTCGTTTTAAGACCGCACGCTGATTCCGGGGGCCTCCTGGGGCTACGGGACCCCCTTTTCCCGAAACGCTACGGCTACCTCTTATCAGATCGCAGCGTGCGTTGACAATTTCGGTGGTTTTTTTTGGGTGTTGTGCGTAACATATGAGGAATAATTGCATGTGTGTGTGTATACTATTAAAGTAAATCGTTTTGTGTAATTTAGGATGAGCTTTTATAAGTACCTAAATGAATATTAAAACAATTTAAGTTAACAGTTTTAAATGGAATGTCGCCTTTAAATCCATTCATATATGCATGTTATTTATTTAATGTAGAATTTGTCCGTACAGCTCTGGTTGCTGCTGTTAAGTCATAGGTCTCTTTATTGTTGACGGGTCCTGTCGTCCGATTTAATTTACGACAAGTGATACTATGAAAAATCCTATGGCGTATTTGTAAGTGACAGTTTTTTTTTTTTTATGGGTCTAGCACACGTGCCACAGGGAAGTCCCTAAAGCGCTACAGGAGCGACACGTGTGCGAAGAAAGCGATTCACGTTGTTCTTGAATCGCTGTAGATTGTACTCGATGGGAAACACAGTCCTGGACAAATTATTCCAAAGGGATGATGTTCTCCATATAAAAGACTGCTTGAAAAGCGTTGTACGAGGAGTAACAAGCTGAACCTCATACGGATGTGAAGAATTAGCGTGACGTGTACTTCTAACATGCACCGCTCTGGGAGGAATTAAGCGGGCCACATCCTTCGAACATCTTCGATGTTCCAGCGAATCAAGGCCGACGGTCAGTTCCGGGTCTCCAGTCAGACGAACAGCTCTTCCCTGAATAGAATCCAACAAATGCAGTGTATGTTTGGTAGCGGAGCTCCAAACATGGGAGCAGTATTCCATAGTTGCTCGAATTTGAGCTTTGTAAAGAATTAACAGTTGTTGTGGAGTGTAAAGCTTTCTGGTTCGAAATAATATTCCCAACTTTTGAGAAGCTCTCCTTGCTATGCCTGCAACATGTTCATACCAGGACATATTTGCTCCCACATTAACGCCCAACAAATTGAGTGACGATGTTAGAGGAATGGAATGCCCCGACATAACTATGTCAGGTTCAGCAACGTTAACTTTTTTAGAAAAAACTGCCGCCTGGGTTTTTGTAGCGTTAAATTCCACTTGGTTACTGTCACCCCAAGATAGAATTTCTTCCAGGTCTTTGTTAAGTTGAATGACTTCCTGCTGTCTGCGGATATTCCTCTGAGTAGCCGATGTCCGAGTGTTCAAAGAGAATGAAGAGATAAGTGTACTGTCATCTGCAAAGCTGTAGATTGGATTCTCGGTCTTTTCCAGCAGATCGTTAATGTAAATGAGAAAGAGAGTAGGAGACAGTATGGAGCCTTGGGGTATCGATAAATCGGTCGACTGCCACTCGTAAAGAAGGCTCTCTGAGGAAACATGAGAGCCACAAACAGAACTTTTCCGACATACCATAAGAACGTAGCTTAGCCAACAGCCCATCGTGCCAAACACGGTCGAATGCCTTGGATATGTCAAGAGCAACCGCTCGAGATTCTCCAAAGTGATCAATTGCATCGTTCCAAACATGTGTTACATAAGTCAGAAAATCTCCTATTGATCTATTTTTACGAAAGCCATATTGGTGATCGCTAATAATGTTGAATCCTTCAAGATATTTTAGAAGATGCTGATTGATAGCCTTTTCCATGACTTTCGATATTATTGCGATTGGTCGGTAGTTATTTGGCAAGGTCTTCTTTCCTTTTTTAGGTATCGGCTGTAGCACATTTCCAGCAGGAAGGAAATATTCCCTTTCTGTAGGATAGGTTGAACAGTCTACAGAAAACTGGTGTTAGTTCCCTCGCACAGTTTTTAAGAACTATGGCAGGTATTCCGTCAGCGCCAGAAGCCTTTTTGGTGTCTAGCCTCATCAGAATACGCTTTATGATACGCTTCTGAAGAAAACATCGGGCATCCTTGACTGCACTATGGGAATAGTAGGTGGTGTTTTTCCTTGGAAATCGACAGTAGAATGTGAAGCAAAGAGTACAGCCAACAAGTTCGCTTTCTCAACAGGTGTCGTTGCAATAGAATTATCTGGCCGTGTGAGTGGTGAAATTTTGACTAACTGCCTTAGCGACCGACCAAAAGAATCTTGAATTGCCGGGACAGGCGAGAAGTTTGTTTCTAATCCGTTGGAAGGGCATTTCTTCGAAAAAGGGATGTAAGCCTCCATACCGGCCAAAATAACATCGGAAACCTTCCTGGCGCAGTCAGATGGGTCGTCGGATCGAAAACAAACGTCTAACCAAGGGAAAGTTCGAAAATATTCCATGAGATCTTCCTATTTAGCAGACTTGTAGTGCCAATCTTGCGCGGTTTAGGCGCCTCTCTGTCGTTGATTGGTAGAATACTCGATGTCGAAAGTAGTTTATGGTCGGAAGAACCTAACGGCGGATTTACGCTGACTGTGTAAATCTCCGGTTGGTGGTTAAAAAGAGATCAAGAAGACTGTCAAACTCTCCGTCTCGATCAGGGATCCGTGTTGGTTCGTCAATAAGCTGAGTTAAGCCACAACTGATTGAAAATGATTCGGCTTCACGACCTTGTTCGTCGGTAGTATTTGAATATTTAAGCCAGTTGATGTTGTGGACATTAAAGTCGCGCAGGGTGGCAATTTCGGCATTTGGATAGTTAATTTGTAAATGATCGATGGTGTCTGCAAGGGAAGCGAAAAGTGTTCTAAAGTTAGTATCACTTGGTGGTCGATAGAGGATACAGATGAACCTTGTGGTTGGTTGAGCCGTTATTTTTAACCACATAACATCAAAGTTTGGGGGCTCCAGAGCCTCTTCTCGTTGGCAAGAGAGGTCGCTTCGGACGTAAAGACAGATTCCAAAGTTACGCCTAAATCGTGAATAGAAGTCGTACCCAGGGTAAAGATAGTTTACTGTGTTGGTCACAGAGTGCGATTACATGAGGTTTATTTGATTGCAGGTGTTGGTGCACTGAATTTATGTTCGTGTTTTAAACCTCGTATGTTGCAAAAATCTATTTTGAAATTCTGATCTCTGCATGTCGACGCCCTTGAACCAGCCCCCACCCGGAGATCCGAACGGGGGGCTATTTTACCTCCGGAAAAGCATATTTTGATATTTTTTCTCTTTAAATGTAGAGGCAAGTTTACAAACGTCGGAAAAAAGAACTAAATTTCCAAGAAACCAGTTATTAACAAGTACTTTATTTTTACATTCGACACGCGTTTTGCTTATTATTTTAGTATCATCACGAGCGATTATTGACTAAACCTAAGATTAAAAACTAAACTATTTATACTAAAAATGTGATTACCCAAGCAGAATCGACTATTCACAGATGCAGGCTTGGTTCCAGTCAAGTAGTATAGAGGACTGTCCTTTAGATTCCTTGCATTACATTTTATTTATTTTTTATTTTAGGCTAATAGTTTTGCAGTTTTATATACACTGCAAAACCTTATTTACGATTTGTTTCTAAAGTACAATTAAAAATACAAAAAAAACCCTAGAAAATGGCTAAATAATTCTGTCATTGCAATTTTTTCCTCCTTTCATCCTGAAAAAGCTCCTCGATATATTCTCTCCATCTGATCAATTTAGCCTCTATATCTAGAATCAATTGTCCATTCTTATCCTTTATGTTGCTGTTGCGTTTCCTATGTTTTAGTCCTATAGCTTCTTTAATTTTTTTATGCAAGTGAAAGTTGTCATGTCTTCTGTCACAAATGCCCGCGTATTCTTGTGAAAAGTGTTGATCTTTAGCATTCTTTATTTTCCTTCTATATCGATTTAAAAAAAAAAACGACATATACCACAAGCAAAAGAAGAAACATTTTTAGTGTTCCGTACGGAACACTTATAAGATCACTTCGGTGTCCGTTTGTCTGTCTGTCTGTCACACCCGATATTCTGCGAAGCTATTTGACATAGAAAGTTGAAATTTGGCCCTAATATAGGAATTGATGGCCTCATCAGAGCCGTGTAGTTTTGAAAGTTAAATTTTGACTTAAAGCTAATCCCTTGGGGGTGAAATCGGAAGTGGGGGGTGTCAAATGAAAGCTTGTAAAAAGACGAGTTCAAGAATCTATATAAAGTAATATTTGCGCATAATTAACTTTATATTATTTTAAAAAGAAATGGGAAAAATCGCTGTCCCCTCCACCTTATCTTGAAAAAATTTTGGAATATTCTCTACAGGGTGTAGATTCAAGGAATATTATCACGAGTGCATTATCTTTAATAATTTATCTGGTACATAAAAAAAAACAAAAATTTCAATGTCATCAGTTTTCATTAAAGATTGGATTGGAACTTTGTTGAGAACTCATTTGAGATGTGTTTTGTGAAGTCACTGATCATTTTGTACTTTCGTAAGGAAAATTTTTATTTTTAAAAGCAATCAACGTACGGAATACTAATTGCGAAATTCAACTTGCACTTGACCTGGTATTTAATTTCAACCTAATAATATCTTAATATTTTTAAGCAACCTTAAATGTAAATTTATTATTGAATCATGTTCAAGGGCATGTTTAGCAGTGTCTGAATGAATCGTTTTCCCAGCATGCTTCTTCTCACAGTCGTTATAATTTATCTTGCACATTTAATTTTTTACGTTCATGAATTTTGCCTTTCAGAATTCCTAAGGTATTATTTTTTCTAATATCTTATAATCTGTCGTATCATTGCTTCTGATGGTACTAACATAGTTCACCAAACGTACATTGAATGCAAAAATAACATGTTTCGTGTAATGGTTATGACTGAGTGTAATATTATGGTGTCAAAGATTCCAAAATTCAAACGTAATTCAATTGTAATTTAATTTAATTTTACTTCAGTTAACTTTAACTAACTTCTCTGGTAATGATTCGTTTCGGCGACACGCTAATCTTAAATTAATCTCCAAGTTATTTAACATATATATATATATATATATATATATATATATATATATATATATATATATATATATATATATATAATATATATATATATATATATATATATATATATATATATATATATATATATATATATTATATATATATATATATATATATATATATATATATATATATATATATAGATTTGATTTCTTGACCTTTATGTAAATAAATCTTTTTGATGTATCTTGAGTTTTTGTTGAAAATGCCCAAAACCAGGGGCGAAACGTCAAAACAATAAAAAAAATTCAAAAGAACTCAAAGATATTCATTTGATGAACCAAAACCCAAGATACATCAAAAAGATTTATATATATATATATATATATATATATATATATATATATATATATATATATATATATATATATATATATTCTTCATTAGAGCTAAATCTCTTTCTCGCGAGCATTTTTTTTAAGGTCTGCGAATAGATAATTGTCGCCTGGGGTCAAATCTGGAGAATACGGTGGATGAGGAAGCAATTCGAACTTCAATTCATGCAGTTTTGCCATCGTAACCGTTGACTTGTGACACGGAGCATTGTCTTGATGAAAGAGCACTTTTTTCTTGTTCATTTGGGGCCGTTTCTTTACGATTTCTGCCTTCAAACGCACCAATAACTTTACATAATATTCGCTAGTGATGGTTTTTCCCTTCTCAGCATAGTTGATGAAAATTATTCCATGTGCATCCCAAAATACAGAGGCCAAAACTTTCCCAGCCGACTATTGTGTCTTTTGTCGCTTTGGGCGGCTTTCACCGGCTGCGGTCCACTCAGCTAGCTACCGATTTGATTCCGGTATGTAGTGGTGGATCCGTGTTTCATCCATTGTCATATATCGCATGAAAAAATCCTTTTTATTGCGCTTAAAACAGGTCCAGACAGCTCTTAGAATCATCAATACGTTGTTCTTCTTAGTCCACTGTGAGCAAACGCGGTACCCATTTCGAACAGGGCTTTTTCATGCCCAAATGTTCATGCAAAATATGACAAACACGTTCTTTTGATATCTTTAGGGTGTCAGCTATCTCACGCAATTTCACTTTTCGGTCATCCAAATCAATTTTGTGGCTTTTTTTGACGTTTTCTGGTATAACCACCTCATTTGGGCATCCAGAGCGTTCAGTATCATTTGGGTCTGTACGACCGCGTTTAAATTCAGCATACCAGTAAATGATGAGTGATTTTCCCAGGGCAGAATTCCCGTAACTTATCAAGCCATTGCTTTGCTTGAATGGTATTTTTTCCCTTCAAAAAACAGTGTTTAATCAACACACAAAATTCGATTTTTTCCATTGTTTTGAAAATATCAAAAATAGCCTCACTAAAACTACTATAACTGTAAACTAATCGTCGAAATGTCATGAAATTTTGACACGTATCGTTTGGAGGTTGGTACTTCCTAAAAATCATGGATTTTTTGTATGTTTATGTATATTGTGTGTGTGGGTGTGTGTGCCTGTGAGTGTCCGTGTGTATCTGTGTGTCTCTGTATGTATCTGTGTGTCTCTGTGTAAATGTTATTAACAATAAGAGATTAGATTACAGTCTTATTTACACAAACATGCTACATTCATCAAAGACCAAAGGTAACAACCCAGCTGTATAACATTAAAATCCGTTTAGGGAATTTTATCAAGTGAAAGTTAACCATTTCAATACTAAATATTAATACTATTCATATAAGACCATATAGCGTTATGTAAAGTAACCAAGTTGGTTTCAATTACTGTAGTTACCTGGAAAGAGAAAACAATGGTAATATTTGCTCCCAAATATTAACATTTTAAGGAAATTCTTATCTATAAATTTTTAATAGACGTTTGTCTTTGCATACCGTCTGTATCAGGGGTGCTCAAACGGTCGATCGCGAGTGCTTTTTGAGTCGATCTCGAGAAAAAAATTCCGATATAGAACTATTCACAGATTTTGTTTTAGGTAACTAAAACAAAATGTAATGAATAAACTACTAAAATTTATTCGATCCACAATTAGGCCAGAATAACCCCCTCATCACTTTCTTTTATCGTAATAACCCCCTGCTAGCGGCAAAAGGCGGCTTTATCAAAGGAACGCGCGGTACTTATCAAAGAAAAGCCGCGTTTTTGATTCCCGCCGATTTTTTAGAAACTTCGGGCGGCGTGTTTGACGGGAACATTCGAGACTTCGTTCGCGCCGATATAAATGTTGCGCCTGCAGGAATAGGAGTCAGTCTGAGTTGTAACTTGAAGGCGATACATCGATACAAAGTTTATTAATAAATAGTCCAAAATGAGTGCGGCGAAGAGAAGTAAAACTTATCATTTTAATAACGATTGGGAGGAAGAATTTTTCTTTTGTATGGTAAAGGATAAGTGCATTTGTCTCATTTGCCGTGCGTCAGTTGCAATACCTAAGCGTGGGAACTTAGAGAGGCATCATAAACCGGTTCATAAAAACTATGAAAAGGATTTTCCGTCACAGAGTGAATTAAGAAAACGAAAAGTACGTGATTTGATAACTTGTTTGAAAAAAGAACAAACCATGTTCACAAGACCAGCCAAACAATCAAAAGCTGCAACGATCGCGTCATTTAAAATATCTCATATATTGACGAAACACAAGAAACCATTTGATGATGGATTGGTTGTGAAGGAAGCATTTATTGAAGCGGGTGAGACTTTATTTGGAGATTTTAAAAATAAAACAGAGATTATGTCTGCTATTAGAGAACTTCAGTTATCTCGTCCGACTGTCACAAGGCGTGTTAAAGTCATGAGTCAGGACATGGCAGATAAACTAAAACATGATATCATGGAATATACATACTTTTCTTTACAGTTCGACGAATCCACCGATATGACAGACACTGCCCAGCTGTGTATTTTTATTCGAATGGTATTCAATGACATGTCGGCTAAGGAAGAGTTTTTGACAATGAGTCCTCTGAAAAGAAAGACCCATGGCGAAGATATATATGACGTTTTCTTCAATTTTGTAACAAACTACAAGCTACCAATATATAAACTAGTGTGCATTACAACCGATGGAGCACCAGCAATGACTGGAAACGAAAACGGTTTTTGTGGCATTGTGTCGAGCTAATGATGATTTCCCTTCATTTTTCTCCTTCCATTGCATTATACATCAAAAAGTTTTGTGTTCAAAAGTTCTAAACACGGAGGAAATTATGGGTATGGCAATAAAAATTGTGAATTCTATCCGTGCACGTAGCTTGCAACGACGGCTCTTTAAATTGCAGTTGGAAGATAGTGAGTCATCTGAACACACTGATTTATTTCTTTACACGGACGTCAAGTGGTTGAGTCGCGGAAAATTCAAGAATTATTGCCCGAAATAACAGCTTTTCTGGACGAAAGAGGTGATGACACTCAGATGCTGAAAAACGGAAAATGGCTGACTGATTTGGCATTTTTGACAGACATCACAATGCATTTAAACACCATTAATTTGGAGCTTCAAGGTAAAGGAAAAACTATTATTGAGATGATTAGCGCAATAAACGCATTCAAAAGTAAATTGTAACTTATGATAGATCAACTGAAAAGAAAGGATCTGAAAAATTTTCCGTCTTTGAAAGCAAGGATTCCTCAGTTGAATTATGATATTTATGAGGCAGAATTATCAAATATTTTGGGCCAATTCGAAATACGTTTTTATGATTTCAGTAAATTGGGGCAAATATCGCATCATTTATGAGTTATCCTTTTTCGTGTAAAAAGATTGAGGAATTAGCTACTGAAATAGCAAGTCAGTTTAACATGGACTCATGTTCTGTTGAAAATGAGTTAGTGCAGATTATATCAGATATACATCTCAAAGCCACAGCATCTGATACAAAATTCTGGTGTTTTATATTTGAAGATAAATATCCGAATCTAAGGCAAATCGCCCTTCAACTGACGGCATTGTTTGGGTCAACTTACTTGTGCGAGTCTGCATTTTCTGAAATGAGGATAATTAAGTCAAAATATCGCAATCGACTAACTGACGAACATATGTCATCATGCTTGCGATTAGCACTCGGTAATTACGTACCATCTTATGAAAAGTATGCTGAGGACATGCAGTGCCACGCTTCAACATCCAAAGTCACTCTTTAGTTAAGTTTAGACACTAGAACTCGTTTGTTTTGTAAGAACCAATAAACTCGCAATTTTGAATAATTATGAGTTTTTTCATTGACATTTTAGAGCAGACCTACACTTACCTTGACTAAAAAAATGCATATTGTGCGGAAAACTAATATCTATGCCACGATACGCCCTACCTAGACAACAATCCTGCATCACACTTACTTGCAGCCTCTCAGAGTCGATCGATCGTAGTCTAACAATCTTGAGGTAGATCGCCAGCAGTTCAAGTTTGAGCACCCCTGGTCTGTATACTCGTATACATTTTTAAGACCTTTAGACATTAACCAAACTTTTTTTATTCGATAAGTTGTGCGGGTTTATCGCTTCTAGTAACGCATTGTTTTTGGAGCTCAATATTGCTATATGCGATTCCTTACCTATACATACATACACAATTCTAAAGATACTTTTTAGTGCTATATTCCAATTATATATACTTTTTGTTATATGAATGTGCAGAAATGACAAGTTGCGACAAGGAATTGCTGCTTTGTAGTTAAATGAAAATGCAGAAGCCAAAATAACTTGTGACAACGAGTTGCTGAAAGTAATCGCGTGTAGTTGGATTAATGTCCAAAGATCTTTAGACTTATACCAGTATTATTGTAATTTTTTCTTTTCTTTTCTTTTCATGTGGCGATTTCATCCCGGACGATAATAGTATGTAAGTATTCTTAATTATTTTAAAATAGTTCTGTACAATTCTGTATTAATTATTTCGTTCATAATTACATGTTTATATGATATTTTAAAGATTAGATGCTTTTTCTTTGACCACAACATATGTTTTGTTAGTTATGGCCCAAACAAGTGACTCGTTTGGATTTTATGCGATTTCGGAATCTACTGATACTTTTACTAAAATGCGTTGCAGGCAAGGGTTCCCTCTACCGATTTTTTGGAATCGCTAGAATCGCATCTACCAAAAATGAATTATTGCGGACACGTTCTTGTTTGACAGACTGTATACTTTAGACCATGCAGATTAAAAATAGTAATGTCACAATTCTCAACAATTAAGAGTATCTGCCCCAATAGATAATTTGACACTGCTAACAGGTATTGTACAAAATAATTGTCAACAGTATTAAATACGATCTCTGAAATACGAGGTTTCAAAGTTGAGAATATGGCCAGTTTGTAATAGGCCGTCTGTTAATAATGGTAAGGAATAGAGTAGTCGGTTAAAGAGGCAAGAGAAGGAAAGGTCGTGAAAAAGAAACAGTATCAGCATATAACAATATTAATAACCCTTTGCTACATGGTATCTCAGACAATGTGGAATTTTTGAGACTGTTGATAGTCATAATGTGAATAACATCATGCCGATGGATATATTCCAGTCTTCGCCTAGTTTAAGAACACGTTTAATAAATATGGTTAATTTTTTTCTTTATTACCGCCCTAACAATGATTCATTAAAAAAAAATAAGAAAAGTAATTTACCTAGTACTTTACAAATACGTACTTCCAAAATAAATACTAAATTCGACTTTATAAATAAGTCTTGTTTCCTTTATTTTTTTTTTCTGTTATTGGGTATTTCTATGGCCTTGACTATGAAAAAAATACTGGGAAATTGCTAACAGCTTTACCTTTTGAAATATACAGTTTTTATTATTTTGCCAAAAAAATACAAAAAAATAATACATTATGTTAACAAAATTTCTATTGAACACTAGCAAATGATCTTTTATAAGATTTCCTTGAATGAACGACTTTAGATAGATCTCGTTGCAAACTCCAGCAGTAGTCTGCTATCATATGTGAGTCCCACCGCCCCTGATAACGCTCTTCCATTGTCCGAAGATCCTGATGAAATATTTCACCCTGCTCCTCACTAAAATCACCCAGATTTTGTGGAAATCGGTCTAAATGCGAGTGCAGGAAGTGGATTTTTATGCTCATGTTACACCCTAGCTCTTACAAGTTCGATAGCATGCACTCAACAAGCTCGACATGGTCGTCAGATTTCTTTTTGCCTAGGAAGCTACTCATAACCAAAACAAATGAATTCCAAGCTTTGGATTCGACTTCAGTCATTGATTTGACAAAATTAGGATCTTTCACGAGTTGCCTAATCTGTGGCCCATCAAAAATACCAGCTTTCAATTTTTCTGAACTTAATCCTGGAAATTTGCGTGAAAGAAAATTAAAACATTCGCCACTTTTGTCAAGCGCCTTCACAAACTGTTTCATTATGCCGAGTTTAATATGAAGTGGTGGAAGTCTGATGCGGTCTCGGCTAACTAAAGGCACGTTTATAACATTTTTTGTACCAACTTTTAGCTCTTCCCGCACTGGCCAAAATTTTGTGACCAATGGTGTTGTTTGTCACGACTATCCCAGAGACACATGAAACAAGGGAACTTTGTGTACCCCCCTTGTTGACCTAAAAGAAAGTTAACCATTTTCAGATCAACACAAATGACCCATTTGTGGTCTTGATACTTAATTTTTTCCATAACCTTAGAAACATTTACGTTTTCTTCTTTTAAAATCGTCGAATGTGCAACAGGTATAGATCCGTACTTGTTACCGTTATGAAGCAAAACACACTTTAAACTTCTTTTGCTGCTGTCTATGAAAAGACGCCAATCACTAGGTTGGTACTGTTTTAATCCCAATACCACCAACATCGTTACAAAAAACTAAATCCTTCTCTTGAGAAAAATATGGTAACAGATTTTTTTCTCGGGTACGATAAAATGTAATGTTGGTTTCCGGAGTAAGCAAATTTTTTTCTTTTAAACGAGATGCTAAAATTTGAGAAGCTTCTTCTGGTAAGTTCAGTTCAGTTCACTCATTTAGTTCTTTCTGATTAAATGGTTGAGGTTCTGAAAGGCTACATTTGTAGTCTGAATCAGAGTCTTCACTTGATGTATTTCGTTCGGGTTCACAGAGATTTGGATCATCAGAAGATTTAGATGTGCTGGGTTGTACCTCTTGTGATTTTAATTGAGCAGAAGATAAGTTAGGATATGACCACTTACTTCGATTTCCAGGGTTAATTCCGTTCATTTTCACAACGCAGAAGTAGCAATCGTCATGATGGTTTCGAAGTTCTCGCCAAATCATGGGTGTTACGAACATTATTGCATCTATTTTTCCACTGGACCATAACCGTAGACATACCACACATTTCTGGCATACAATATGAGGAACCCATGGCTTGTCCTGATTACACAATTTTATTTTAAAGTATTGATGATACGCAGTTTTCACAAAGTCCGATATAGGTTTTCGATATTTTGCAAATATATATTCACCACAAATATAGCAAAAACAATCGGGATTAAGCACACAACATCTTCTTGACGAAGCCATATCTAAAACAACAACAAAATATATTTTAGTGTCCAATAAAAAACGAAAATCTAAGTAAAAATAGTAAATGAGGGTAGTTAGCTATAACTCAAAAACAAAAGCTGTTAGAGAAAAATTGTTGCCATATTTAAAAAATACGCGTCAATTTGAGATAGAAACAAAAAAAAATCACTCACCAATGGCGTCGTGGATTCAAATTGCCCTATATACCTGAAGATGAGTAACTGACATACTAAGCAAGAATATCTACCCCCACTTATTCCACCCGAACCTTTGGCCTCTTTGGTTTGACGTTTTTTACGTGTATGTAAACATGTTTATGCATATGTTCATAATTAAATAAAGTAATCCAGAACAAAAGATGTCGCGTCGTTCCCTCGATCGAGATTTCCTAACGTGTTTTAAATTAGTGGCATGATTTAGCATGTAAACAATCACTTAAATAACAGTTTCAAAACACCGGTTTGTTTTTTTTGAATTCATTTTGTTTTCCTTTTGTCTTTCTCGGATAATTTAAACATCAGATAGTACGCGCATTCACCGCGGGGTGCGTTACCGCTCGGAAATTAAAAAAAAAGGGAATCCAAAATATGTGGGCTTATGGCCGAGATCACCGCATAAGATAAGCGTTGTATCAGATAAGGCCAACATGGGAACGAACGCGACATAAATACATAAATTCGGCCGGACGGCCGATGTAAATAATGTTTTGCAAATTGTCGCAGCAACGTCGTCGTAAAGGGTCATTCGATCGTCGTTTATAGACTAGTTTTTTTATGTTCCCGTTAAGTAAGCAATGACATTCTCTGTATCTGTTTATTTCTCCAACACCTGCTTATAAAAGAGATTTCTCCTATATATATATATATATATATATATATATATATATATATATATATATATATATATATGTATATTGGTAAGATACAACCAATTGAACCAAGTTCGCACACCTAATACTCCATCGTAGGCTAACACAGCAGCCACAAACCGACAGAGCGATTGACAAAGTTAACACTTCAACGCAGGCGGTGCGGTTTTCGAGGGATCCTCTCAGGGAGTGGTTTAATGTAAAACTACTGAAAACAGACAAAGTCCATATTTCAGCAGTCTACCCACTGTTCTCTTATTTGTCAAGTCCTTTCCGGGGCGCGTTTCGCAGTATCACGGCTCATCAGTCGGGCTAAGGTCGACAAACAAGAGAACAGAATTTACTAGTCCTTATCCTTACGGTAAGTAGTGGTAAGATACAATGAATTGTACCAAGTACGCACATCTAATACTCTATCGTAGGCTGACACAGCAGCCACAAGCTGACATGTGGCTATGTACGTACTAAAGTCTATTTATAAATATATGTGTATATATATATATATATATATATATATATATATATATATATATATATATATATATATACATAGGTGATTCTCCGTCAAAGAGGCCACTTTTTATTTTGTTTTCTAAAGGGCTCAAGATTTTCGTTGAAATGTTTATTTTACATGAATCCAAATGGTGGCCAGATTGACAATATTGCAGTAAAATAAACGTTTTTTTGGCGATTATTTTGCCTTATTTTATATAGTTTTCACTGGTTTTCTACGTTTTTGAGGTCAGTGATAACGATAGTGATGATAAACCAGGAGTTGCATAGTTGCATGGTTAAGAGAAATTGGTCAGTTTTGGACATTTTTAGCCATTTTTAGCCTGTATGACTGGTAAAGCGAAGCAAATAATTTAAATCAAATGATATTTAATATTTTTTTTAAAAAAACTTACTTTGTAGCATTGTAAATATTTTGAGGCAAGACCATCCTTTGACTTCCCACAGCACTAGCAAGACTAACGGATAGTCGTCGTTCTTAAACAATTGCGTCAACAAAACAAACGTTTATCCATTTTATAATGTAAATATTACATGCTATTATAGTTATATTGAAACGTCATAAGTTTTAAAAAGAAGATAAGGCATGTGTAACCATATCGCGTATATCCTTCTTTTTAATTTTTGACGGTAAAAAGGAATATATTTATTTAAAATTAAGTTTATATAGAATTCCATAAAAAATTAAACCAATTTCTCTCATGATTTTCTATGTAGTTTTACAAATTTTTTTACAGTCTACTTTTCCATGCAATAATAGTTTTGGCACAGTGAGTGAGAAAATTAAATTTTTATATTTTAAATCTCCCTAAAATTTATTAAATGTCTAGGAAGATTAACAGATCATGAACTGACCCCTGAAATTTGTCTTGAACTTACAGTGTAAAAAAAATATAAATTTAAAGATTATATTTGGCTCCAGCTTTGCGAGTATACTTCAGTGAGATCAGGATAAACTAAATAAGCTTTAAGCAAGCTTGGTACTTTTTTAAATAGAGTGAATATTTTTAGCACTTTTAAAAGAGTAACCGCAAAAAAGGGTGAATTTTAGCCCGTTTTGACAACCTTCATAACTTGGAGACAAAAAAACAAACTTAACGTAAATGGTCTTAAATTAAAGCTATTTAAGAATCTAGAAAGACATATTTTTAAATTTTTTTTATTTAGGTGTAATTACCGCCTATTTGGGGGTTAAAAGTTACAAGTGTGAAACTAAATAAGCTTTTTCCCCAAAATTAAAAGTATATTTTTTTTTTAGGTTAAAATAACACCAACATGAATTTCAACCCCCTTTTGGAAGTGGTTATCTCTTAGTGATAAGTTTGAGAGACGCATAAGTCCAGCGCTATATTCTTAGTATTTTGATTATTTCTTTGTATTTTCTCCTACTCTTGGGAGTCATGTTTGTGAATATAGCAGGATCCCCTATTAATTGCTACCCAATTTTAGAGGTTGGTTTTTGATTGACTATACGGTATTGGGTAGAGAATATGTAAATAATTAAAGTGACCTATTTTCAAGAATTACACATCATCAATATATTTTTTTTTGTTAAAAATTTTCGCCCTATTAACCCTCAAAATACGGAGTAGTTATCCCTAAATAAAAAAAAATGAAAAATACGTCCTTCTAGATTTTTAATTAGCTTTAGTTTAAGATATTTAACGTTAAGTTTCCTTTTTTGTCTCAAAATTAGGGAGGTTGCAAAAACGAGCTAATTTTGCGGTCACTCTTAATCCACTAATATTAACATAATTGTTTGATATATTAGACACATCATCATTTTTCCCAATAGCGCCTCTCGTTTTGGTTATTATTGAAGGGCTCTAGCGATAAAATAGTGCAGTGCCACCTTTTAAGCTAACATCCATCGTCTGACATGTTTTCCTACATGCAATATTAAAACTGCTGATATACTTTTGATCACTTTTTTTATTATATATTTTCATTTATATCATTAGCTGTCATCAGTAAAGTTTCACCTGTGTAGAATTTTTCAACTCACATCACTTAACTTATTTATATCGAAAAAATCCTACTAACAATCATTAAAAGTCTAAGAAAAAAAGAAGTCCTAATTGGTCCGAGATAACCGAAACGATAAAGAACACCAATTTTAAAAAAATGGGACAGCTCTGAAACGTATAACTTCCTGCATACGATTCCTTACGATCTATAAGTTCGATAAGAGCCCGATTTGATATCGATACCTAAAATTAACACCTTCGGAGTGTCGGGTCAATTTTTAGTTACGAAATTGCAGCTGATTTGAATTGGTAATGATGATTCTGGAAGTTGGGAAATTCTACGTGTTTTAGGAATATAAATGAGTGCTTGCTACTGGTCGTCAAGAAATTTTAAATGCATAAATCTCAGTATTAAAAGACACCATTAATAATAAGTACAGTTAGTCAAGTGTGAACAGGTCGCGCATTGTTCATTAAAAAATGTATTTATTTAAAACTTTTCGACAGTAAAGGTTTGCCTTTAAAATGCTATTGATTCAATAGTTCGTCCAGTCTCCATCAGTGTCGATGATCGCCTGGCATCTTCGGGGCACATTTTCGACGAAATTTTCCCCGTATTTTGTGACAGAGATTACCGAATTTGCCGTGACAGCTGCTTCACTATGTATAACTTTTTACTACAAATCTTCTGCTTGATGTTTGGCCGCACATTCTCGATTGGACGTTCATCTGGCGACTAGGATCGCCAACCTAGTGTGATGATACCGAATTCCCCTTTCCACTAGCTTCACGATAGCGGAAATTGACGAAGCTAGTGGAGTGATAACAAAATCAAGCTTCGTCAAAAAAAGTTACATTGTTCCAGTCGTGATCTATGTTTTCCTCTTGCCACGTGCGTCGTTTCTCTCTGCGTTTTTCGCTCAGCAGTGGTTCCATGATTGTACTTCTCCACTTAAAGTCGTTAACCCGGAGATGAATGCGAGTCGTTTCATGTGATACGTCTAAAACTTTCTGCTTTAGTTTTACACCCCTTGGCGCAAAGTTAATTAAAATTTCGAGAAAACATGTTAATAATCATTTTTAGTGTTCCGTACGGAACACTTATAAGATCACTTCGGTGTCTGTCTGTCTGTCCGTCTGTCTGTGTCTGTCTGTCACACCCGATTTTCTCCAAAACTATTTGACATAGAAAGTTGAAATTTGGTACTAATATAGGAATTGATGGCCTCATCAGAGCCATGTGGTTTTGAAAGTTAAATTTTGACTTAAGGGGTTAGTTTTGGGGGGTGAAATCGGAAGTAAAAAAAAAAATTTTTTTACTAGATCATCGAGTGTGATATCAAATGAAAGCTTGTGAACACACGAATAAATATAAATATATATATATATATATATATATATATATATATATATATATATATATATATATATATATATATATATATATATGTATAATGTAATACTTGCCCACACTTTTCTTTATATTATTTTTAAAAAATCTCGAAAAATCCCTGTCCCCGACCTTATCTCGAAAAGTACTGATCAAAAAATTTTGAAAAAATTCTTTAATATTCTCCACGGGATGTAGATTGAACGAAAATTATCACGTGTGCATTACCTTTAATAATTTATCTGGTATATAAAAAAAACAAAAATTTCAAGGTCATCAGTTTTCAGTAGAGTAGAGATCGGAAAAGAACTTTATTGAAGACTCATTTGGGGTGTGTTTTGTGAAGTCACTGATCATTTTATACCACCGTAACAAAATTTTTTATTTTAAAAGCAATCAACGTACGGAACACTAATTGTGCAAGTTCAAGTTGCACTTGACCGGTTATTTCATCCTGGTCCGACAATTTGCCTCTCGAACTAAGTGTTGGTAGATCATCAACATTTGTTAACTGAGGATTTCATTTCACCTACTTACTAACGAATGCCTTCGACTTGTCCATATACAATCTGTCAAGTAAGAACGTGTTCGCGATAGAGCGAACCTTTGTCTACAACATTTTAGTAAAAAGTATCAGTCAATTCTGAACTTTCGTCGAAATCACGTAAAATCCAAAATGAGTCACTTGTTTGCACGTTGGTTTGAGGCAGTCTTTGTTCCCATCGAAAGGGACCTAAAATGACAGATTTCGCGGCCGCTAAATATATTAAAAAGTCGCTATCGTTTATGAAGACGACGAGACGAAAATTGTCGACGACTTACCAAAACGAGGTTCGGTAGATAAAGTTACTCCAGAATTCGAAAAACGAATCGTGTCTTTCTTTTCACGGAACCCGAAATTGACACTGCGTTAAGGACCGGCAAAATTAAGAAAATCCGGTTTGAATGTGTCCGATGAGACCATTTTACAACATCTTCGTGCTCATGATGACAAATTCCGAAGCACGTTGAAGAAATCTTTGCTGGGCGAAAATCACGTCGCGAAGTGGCTCGCTTGGGCTCACGATAAGATACTAAAGTGGCCCTCACAATCGCTGGACGCTAACCCTGTTGAAAACGTTTGGTCCCTTGTAAAGAGAAAGCTCAGAGGAAACACTGTGAGGACTTTAACTCAGTTATCTCGCGAGATTCAAAAAATTTGCAGAGAATGCAGAAAATCTCGTCGACAGCATACCTCGAAGATGCCGGGCGATTATTGATGCAAGAGGCGATTGGACAACTTCCTAAGGTAATTGCGCCGTTGTTGACACACCAAAGAATACATTGATGTTCAAGAATACGATCGGTCACGTTCTTACTTGACAGGCTGTACTTAGCAGCCATTGTAGGCGTCATTTTGGGCCGTTTTAGATGATTATATAGGAACACAGCCTCGAACAGCGAAGCGTATACAGTACTCATGTTCTATAATGTACTGTTTAACCATAAATAAGGCTAGAAATGAATCTCTTCCCACGAAGCATTATTTGCAGAGGTGCCAACAATAACCTCAAAAAAAAGAAGTTTCTTTTACCGACTCCAAGTTATAGGCTACACACACTTGACCGACTGTATGTCATTGTCAAATTGTTCATTTTGCTCTTTTTCCTTCCCTTTCTAAGGGTATCATAGTATTTGTGAAAAGATTACTGAATAATTTTTTCATGTCAGAATAGGGGGTAATTACTCCTAAATAAAAAAATGAAAAAATATGTCCTTTTCGATTTTTGATTAGCTTTAATTTAAGACCTTTTACGTTAAGTTGACTTTTTTGTCTCAAAGTTATAAAGGTTGCAAAAACGGGCTAATTTTGCGGTCACTGTTTGTCTCCAAAAAATGTATATTTATTATGTTTTTAAGCTAATAGAAAATGTCCTTATTTTTAGACTGTTTTGCATTGGGGTGCCAAACATGGAAATTCAGACATTATTAAAACCTTCGCAGGCAGATACAGAGTTGACGTCAATAGTTTGACGGTAAGTTTTTTGTTTAATATGCTCACCAATATGTATATTAAGGTGGAATTAGGCGGAACATATCGCAAGGACGAATGATAACAGATGAACACGCCGTACGGTTGAGGGGAGGTCTAGAAGACATAAAAGATGCAGATGTAAACCACGGCCAAATTGCCCGGTCGACATAAAAAGATTAGTATTGGATACGAAAAGCAAACAACATAGTTCATTGGAGACAACTTAGGGAGGCTTACATCCGACTATGGATGAAATAGGCTGATGATGTTGATGATGATATCCACCAAAGCAGGGACTAACGTTAAATTTTCAACGTTTTTCATAGAACCTTCTATTATTAATTAATAAACCTAAACTAATATGAGAATAGTTTTGTATATTAAAACTGGTACATCCATGTTTCAAACCAAACTCTAGAAAAATATAGTGACTAGCTCTTATTTCGGAACGTTATAGACAGTTTTCCATAGAAGGGACCGAGATTAGCACTCAAAAAAGGTGTTCCTTTACCAGGACAATACACCTGTTCACGCATCAGCCATTGCAATGGCAAAAGTGCACAAAATAGTTCCCCACCTGCTCTATTCCTCAAATTTGGCCTTAAGTGCTCCTTTTTTTTGTTTCATAACCTCAAATATTAGCCTAAAGGGAAGAAATTTTCGTCAAATAAAGAGGTTATATGTGCTGTAAATTGGTATTATACACATTTCGAAACAATTTTTTTTTTCTGAGAGAATAAAAAAATTGAAATTCTGCTTGACCAAATGTATTAAGTTCAATGGAGATTATATTGAGAAATAAGTTTTTGTTTCTGTGCAATAAGATGTTATTTACCTTGTTTTTCAATCAATCTTCCCTCATATATTACCCGTTTGTTCCGAAAAATGTCTGTCTTGCGTTCTCAATGTCAGCATTGTCGTTGCATCCATCGGTCATCAAAGATTCTACAGAAAACCAAGCATTCTTAACAATATAAGTCAACTTCCTTTAGTAAAACTCCAGAACAGATTATGGATCTTGTCTTTTATGATTGTGTACTTTGTAGATTTCTAATACTCACTATCTAAATCTGATGTCTTAGGAACCATTAGAGGATTTCCTAAGGTTACTTGATTATGAGCGATTTGAGATTTCTTTTTGTTTATATTATAATACTGTTTAGGTAGTTTTGGTAACTTACTAACTATTTTTTTTTTGCTTTTTCTGGATTCCATTTCACTGCAAATTTGGATCTGCCTAACACAGAATGGGGTAAGTTTTTTTTTTCATTTATAATTACCATATCAAAATTTCTCCATGAAATAAATAAATCATTAAAATGTCATAATCCATACACAGAGCGACAATTAATTTTTCGGACTGGTGCTATATATCGTAAATTAGTCCCATAATGTCATTTTAAAGCTTTCCAATTTTAATCTTAAGTATCTCCAAGATTCGATATTTTATTTAATTAACAGTTTAAAAATTTCATCGTAGAACAAGGAACTCTAAATTTTACGCAAAACGTGGCAAAAATGCCACAAGAACATTTCACGTGACGAAACAAAAGTCTGATAATGATTGCTTATCAATAACCCAATCTTAGAATGATATTAACGCTACTTGAATAAAAGAGAACCACTTGAAGACTCAAACACACGGGAAAAACAAAATCAATTCGTGCACCAAAGATGATTCGAGAGGTTGATAATCACGTGGCAGATGATCACAACGCATCATTAAAAATGATGAAAGAAGTATTAATGAACGTGGATATTTCCTTCCCGCTAGAAATGCGCTACAGTTCAACGGATACCTAAAAAAGGCAAGGAGACCTTGCCAAACAACTACCGACCAGTCGCACTGCTTCCAATAATATCAAAAGTTTTGGAAAAGACTATCAATCATCATCTACTAAAATATCTAGAAGGATTTAAGATTCTTAAAGACCATCAATATGGCTTTCGTAAGTAAACAACAACAGGAGATCTTCTAGCTCATGTACCTATACTTTTATGGCATATTCGAAAGGTATATGTGCCCCAGGGCTCCATACTGTCTCCCTACTCTCTTTCTGATTTACACTACATACAGCTTTGCAGATGACAATACGATTACCAGGTGTACAAGTATGAAATGCGGTTTTTTTTCTAAAAAAAAAATATGTTAAATTCGGAAAGAATGATAAAAAATGCTTTATTCAAAGTATGTTCCATCGCTTGTTATATATTTTTCCCATATTTCGGGCAATTTGTGAATACCACGCCAGTAAAAATCTTCCACTTTTGCTGCGAACCATTCATTGAGCCATTTTTTTTTCACGTCTTCGTACGAACCAAAGCGCTGCGCAGCAAGTGCGTGACCCATTGATGCAAACAAGTCGTAATCGGAAGGAGCCAAGTCTAGTGAATAAGCCGCATGGGCTAGAACTTCCCAGCTGAGTGCCTGCAACGTGTCACGAACTGGTTTTGCCGTATGTGATGGAGCATTGTCGTGAAGAAAAATGACTTTGTGTTGCCTCTTTCGGTATTCGGACCTTTTTTCAAGCAGCGAACGGTTCAAATCGGTCAATTGTTGTTGGTAACGTTTAGTATTAACCGTTTCCCCAGGTTTTAACAGCTCATAATAGACCATGCCCCTCTGGTCCCACCAAACACAGAGCATCATCTTTCTGCCAAAGCGATTCGCTCTTGCGGTCGATGTGGATGGTGCGCCTGGGTCTACCCATGATATTTTGCGCTTGGGATTCTCAAAATAAATCCACTTTTCATCCCCTGTAACTATTCGATGCAAAAATGACTTCCTTTTATACCGAGCGAGCAAAATGTCACACGTGTTTTTGCGCTTTTCCATTTGCCTGTCGTTCAACTCATGTGGTACCCATCTACTGGCTTCTGAATCTTTCCCATCTCTCGTAGCCGATTGGAAACAGCTTGTTGACTAATGCCCATTTGCTCGGCGAGTTGTTTTTGTGTTTGCGAATCATCTTCGTCCAACAATGCTTGCAATTCCACATCTTCGTATTTTTTTCACCACTTTTGAAACGCCGAAACCATCGTTCACACGTATCTTGCGATGGAGCATGTTCACCATAAGCTTCTCGAAGTAGTCGGTATAATTCAACAGCAGTTTTCTTCAAATGAAAACAAAAAATTAATGCTGTCGGCGAATGCTTTTGTTCGGTATAAATTTCGACATATTGAACACAACAACACAACACTATGCACACACTTTTCCAATTTATCACTCGTTCGTTTCTGACACTTGTTGATGACATAACAAAATGGCGCAGTGTCAAATCTTTATAGCACAAACTGCATTGATGCACCATCTGTTGTCTGAAATCCGCATTTGATACTTTTACACCTGGTATTTCTTCGAACATCGGCTATTCACGCGTATATCCGAAGACAGCAGGAATACGTTCAGCTTAACAAAGACCTAGAAGAAATTCTGTCTTGGAGTGACAGCAACCAAGTAGAATTTAACGCTACAAAAACTCAGTTGTAATTGTAAACGTTTCTTGAGCAGTATTCCCTGTTGTTTGTCTATTTTTGGTTCGAAATCAAGTATGTTTATTGAACTATTCACCGTGTTCACCTGTTTTATTAGCTTGTGACTTTTATTTTTCCAAAAATCGAAGTTAGAAAGGTACTTTTTCGAGAATATTCAATTCAACGTTACACATGTGGGTTGCAGGCAGTTCTACAAAATCAGCTAGAAAATACTTTTAAATTAATACTAGATAGTAGTGAAACGTGGTTCAAATAGGGAGGATATTATATTGTATAAAAAATATAAAGCAAAAAGAATTGTATCATTTAATCTTTAGGTCGAGAAATTAGTTGTCACATTTTGTACTTAATGATTATTAATAGAACGAATAATAATCAACCGCAACATCTGCCAGGTATGAAATCCTAGATTCCTATTAATATCTTGGGTCTCTAATTACCAATGCCGGCGAGTATCACTCAAAAATACTTAGGAGACTCTCACACCACAAAATTTGTCAAAATATGGATAGACTCGAGCAACTCGCTATCGACTAAGTTAAGGCTCCCAAGAACACTCATATTTCCGATTGCAACATATTCATCGGAAACATGGACAATAAAAATTGCTGCATTTGAGATGTGGTTGTATCGTCGAATTCTCAGGATATCATGGGTGAAACATCGAACTTACCAGTCTATTTTGCAAGAACTAGAACTGAACTCTCTTATAAACCAGACATACTTGAGATATTTCGGCCATCTCAGCAGAAGACCTGAGCGGGAATCACTGGTTCTACAGGGAAAGATTGAAGGCAAACGCTGCACGTTGGGTGGATCAGATGAAACAGTTAACCGGGAAGTCATTGCATGAAGCCTCAGAGCATCCACAGAACCGAGAACAGTGACAGATGATAGTTCAATCCATTTATTGAGCACAGAGTCACCCTACTCTCTCGAGAGTAAAAATACTTAAGAGGAGGCAGAAGAGCTATTTAAGTATACAGCTGATGATACACTCATTATAGCATCGAACCACATCGGATTGAATCGTATAATAAATAGACCGAAAGCAGAAAGTATGAACTACTACTAAACAAACAAAAAAAAAACGAACAAAACTAAAGGTATGATAATAGATGGAACCCCAATGACCATCAAGGAAATAGCTGGGTTTTAAAAGTAGTTGATGAATGTATATACCTCAGATCATTAATTACAAATAGAGGGGCTTGTGACAAAGAAATAAAACGAAGGCTAAACATTGCTCGAAATGCAGTAACTAGACTGACCAAAATTTGGAAAAGATTCAGCAATATCTAAAAATAACAAATTGAAACTTATTAATGCACTAATATTTCCTATAGCTACCAACGCTCCGGAAACTTGGACGATAAATGTTGTAACTCGAAAAAACATGAACGCCTTTGAAACATGGATATACAGAAGAATGTTGAGGATACCCTGAACACAGCACCGAACTAATCTCTCCATTCTAAACCAACTAAAAGAATCGTCTATCCACCAAAATAAACCAATCGTAGTTGCGATAATTTGGGAATATCTCCCGAGGAAACGATCTAGAAAATCGTGGCGGAGGGAAAAATCAATGGAAAATGCCCTAGAGGAAGATCTCCTAATCCATGGGCAGACCGCTCATAGAACATTCCATACAGGAAGCCATTCATGCCGCACAGAACCGTGATTCGTTGAAAGGCACGATCCTTGCAATCAACACATAATACTACTAAACTTTTGCTAGAGTAATAGGACTGATGAGGAGGAAGAGTACTTAAGAGAAGATCCTGGTCTAGCGCAAAAAAGAACATTGTTTTTTTATATTCTATTATTTGCATACATAAACGCAATAAATGTAAAGCTTTTTTAGCATATTAGAACAACTCTAAAAGAATACAGCACATCTCGTGAAGCATCATCGGTACGCACACCCTGATTGGCGTACAACTCCAGGATTGCAAAAGTCGTTCAATCTGAAAAAATCAAGTTAATTTGTAATCTACATACCCACAGTTTTCTATACGAATAGCAAAAATTAAAAAATTAAAAAATTCGCATTTTTTTACAATTGAAAAAAAGCAATTTTTACATAAATAATTGATAAAAATGACCTATAAAAATTGTTTAAACAATCCTTTTTTAAATAACTGAATATTCATATCGAAGATAATTATATATATTAGTTTTTGACTAATCGTGCAATTCCGAAACATGGTTTTGAAAAAAACGATAGAGTACTGCTGCTTAGCTTAATGTTCCTGCCGAAATAATGGTTAAACTCATGTATAGAATGACACACAAACATTCTATTGAGTATTTATTTAATAGCTACTCGAAGAAATGGTAGGGGAAACCCTGAAACCATGACAACTTAATGTTTCCTAAGGCAGGCTCGAGTGTCGGCTGCACGCTATTGTACTTGCTTGGAAAAAGGCTTGGCACGTAAACTTAGAATTTGTACTCCGTAAAAAGGAGAGTGACCTTGTATTCTACAGATTTTAAGAATTATTTTAAGCACAAAAAATGCTCGAAAAAAATGTCTGGACCAGGATCCCCCTTAACTAGTTATTGATAATACACATTACCCAAAAGACGAAAATATAATAGAACAAGACATATTCTGAATTTTTTTAACATGTTTGTTGTGTAAATATATTAAGACGTTATAATTACCCCTCACACATATATCACTCAGTTCCGGAAAATTAAAAGAAAAAATACCACCGCGTGAGAATATTATTCTTCTTTCAAAAAAGCCGCCGACAAAATTTTTCTAATTCTTAACACAGAAATACAACAATAAAAGATTTTTTCTGTCGGCTGGTATGCATTTTATTGTAGGTCTATTTTTTAGTAGTTTACACATATCTTAACAGTGGTTATAATAGCCTGTTTTTAAAAAGGGCTTTTTAATATTATAATTTTCCTCGAAAGGCTCCCGTTAGGTTTATTAATGCTACCTAAGTACGGCTTATGAATTTTTAGAGAAAGGCCGAACAGGAGGGGATTTGAAATTTTTCCTTTTTTTATTGTCTGGTTACCCCGGTGGACGTATTTTGTATTTATCGATTATTTATGATTTTCTATTAGTATCATAGTACTCTTTAGGTGCCGTCTTCGTTCAGAAGTTTGGTGATCATCAAGGTTACTCAAATTTTCGGTACTGATTTAAACAGTTAATTTTTTTTTTTAACTTTTCAAGCTATCCTACAGAAAGGGAATATTTTCTGCCTGCTGAAAATGCGCTACAGTTTCGCCAATACCCAAAAAAGGCAAGAAGACCAATCGAAAGTTACGGAAAAAGCTATCGATTAGCATCTTCGAAAATATTTAGAAGGATTCGGTATTATTAACAACCATTAATATAGCTTTCGTAAGCAAAGATCAACAGGGGATCTTCTTACTTATGTAACACATGCTTGGAACAACGCAATTTAATACTTTGCAGAATATCGTTCGGTTGCCCTTGATATATCCAAGGCATTCGACCGTGTTTGGGATGACGAATTGTTGGCTGATCTACGCTCTTATAGTATATCTAAAAAATTTTGTTAATGGCTCTCATGTTTTCTCAGAGAGTGTGCTTTACGAGTGGCTGTCGACGAATTTCTTTCTAATACCTTCACTATCAACGCCGGTATGCCCTAAGGATCCATACTGTCCCCTACTCACTTTCTGATTGATATTAACGATCTACTGGAAAGGACCAGAAATGCAATCTACAGCTTTACTAAAGACAGTCCGCTAATTTCTTCCTTCACTTTAAACGCTCGAACATCAGCTACTCATGCAAATATCCGCAGACAGCAGGAAGTCGTTCAAGTTAACAAAGACCTAGAAGAAATTCTATCTTGAGATGTCATTAACCAAGTAGAATTTAACCCTACAACAATCCAGGTGATAGTTTTTTCTAAAAAACTTAACATTGCTGGGAACTCAATTTCTCTAGCATCGTCACTCATTTTGTTGGGCTTTAATTTTGGAGCAAACATGTCTTGGCATGAACCTGTTGTACCCATAGCAAAGGGAGCTTCTCAAGAACTGGGAATGTAATTTCGAACTAGAAAGCTATACACTTCACATTGCTGAAACCGACATAGTTATGTCGGGGCACTCCATTTCTCTAGCATCGTCACTAAATTTGCTGGGTGTTAATTTGGGAGGAAATATATCTAGGCATGAACATATTGCAAGCATAATAAAGAGAGCTTCTCAAAAACTGGGAATGTAATTTCGAACTAGAAAGCTATACACTTCACAACAACTGTCAATTCTGTACATAGCTCAAATTCGACCAACGATGGATTACTACTTCCATGTTTGGAGCTCCGATTCCAAATATACACTGCATTTGTTGGATTCTATTCAGAGAAGAGTTGTTCGCCTAATTGGAGACCAAGAACTCACCAATAACCTTGAAACATCGTATGAGGTTTAGCTTGTCCCTCGTCATACAACCCTTCTCAAGTAGTCTTTATATGGAAAAACTCGTCCTTTTGGAACGATTTATCCAGGACTGTTTCCCACTGAGTACAATTTACAGCGATCCCAGACCAACGTGAATCGTTTTTTTTTTTTTTTTTCCACGAAGGCGCCACTCATGTAGCGCTTTAGGGATTTCCCTGTACTCCATAAAGAAAAGTTAGCTTTCATTAAAAGTAATCTCGCAAGTTTTTTAGCTACAAGTGGCGTCTTCGCCCTACACTTGTACTTTTCCTTGTATGATTAAGTAAATGGTACATTTCTCCCTTGAACCAGATAATGCGCTTTTCGGTTTTTTTACTGTAATTAGAATTTCTTTTTCTTTATTTACTCTCTTCATTACCTCGATATTTGTTACTTTGAATATTCTCAATATTCTTCTGTACAGCCGTATCTCAAATGCTTCCAACTTGGTGATATTGCCTTTTCTCAGCGTCCATGCCTTCGGTCCAAGTGGTATCAGAAAAGAAAAAACCACATCTAAAAAAATTTAAATTAGAAGAAGCACCGACAGAAGAAACAAAACGTCTAAAAGTCAGTCGAGTGCCCTTGGATAACATAAGATATGGAGAGTACTTGCATCTGCGAACTTTTTCTATAGAATGGTTGTAATTCTATAGAAAAAGTTCGCAGATGCAAGTACGCGGGATGCCTGGCGACGTTAGTCACAGATATTTCCGCTATTTCTATAATCTTGTTTTTCAGTGCTGACTGCTTAACTGCGATCGCCGTATGGAATGTTGTGAATTTTTTGTCTTATCCGCTAATAATCCAAATGCAGTTTACTCTCGTATTATAACCTTTAATCAAACTTGAATTTACTGGTATGATCCCCAATCAAAACAAGAATCAATGAAGTGGACAGAAAAGCCACCTAGCCAATTTAAAGTTTAGCAAATGTCAGCGAAACTCGCCTCCATTTTTTGGGACTCAAAAGATTATTCTTGGTTGACTAGCTTCCAAAGAACACTACAACAGCAGAAAATTATTATGCTGAATTAATATAGTGAAGCCGCAAAGTTGTAAAACGTAAACGGCGTGGAGAAGTTAGCAGCAGGTGTTTTACTTTTCTACAACAAAGCCAATATCGACACAGTCCAAATCGCGAGATGTGTTATCAGCGACGCTGGATTTAAGCAAATTTACCATCCACTCTACGGTCCTGACCTAGCACCTAGCGACTACTATCTGTTTAGAATTTTGAAAAAAGACTCCAAGTACCAAAGATACACGGATCAAGAGCATTTCGCAGGCAATTTACCAAGTAACTGCATCGAGATAGATGTAAGTTATATTGAATAACCGATCAGATGCAAGTTGGACTTGCGCAATTAGTATTCCGTACGTTGATTGCTTTTAGACTAAAAATTTTTGTCACGGAGGTAGAAAATGGTCAATGACTTCACAAAACACATTCCAAATGAGTTTTTTTCCTACCTTTACTGAAAACTAATGACCTTGAAATTTTTGTTTTTGTTATATACCAAATAAATTATCCAAGGTAATGTACTCGTGATAATTTTCGTTCAATCTACACCCTGTGGAGAATATTCCAGAATTTTCTCAAAATTTTTTGATCAGTACTTTTCGAGATAAGGGGGTAGCGATTTTTCGCAATTTTTTAAAAATAATACTATGAAGAGTGTGCGCAAGTATTACTTTACATATATTTTTGTACTCGGGTTTTTACAAGCTTTCATTTGACAACCCACTCGATGACCTAGTAAAAAAAAATTTTTTCACTTCCGATTTTGACCCCCCAAGACTAACCGCTTAAGTCAAAACTTAACTTTCAAAACTACATAGCTCTGATGAGGCCATCAATTCCTATATTAGTGCCAAATTTCAACTTTCTATTTCAAATAGTTTCGGAGAAAATCGGGTGTGGCAGACAAACAGACAGACGGACGGACACCTAAGTGTTCCGTACGGAATAGAGCCGTTATTTTCTTTTACCATATTAGGCTTATATAATTTACTACAATTCATAATACATGGGAAATTTAAGGGCAAATAAGTGTAGGAACGAGAACAGGGAAGCTTTATTCTCATTAAATGTACTGGTCCAGCGCTGGAACGATATGAATGTAAATGTATATGTATATTTTATAGATTGCAATAAAGTTTTCGTCTGTCTGATGCACGAGAAATTAATAAAAATTCTAGAAACAACAGTGGAAGTTAAAATTGGGACGGAAAAGACCGAAAGCATAAAAATAACCCAAGGTTTAAGACAGGAATGCATTCTCTTACCACTTTTGTTCAATCTTTATTCTGATGCGGTGTTTAATAAGGCCATCTATAAGTCCATTGAAGAAATAATAGATAATGAGAGTATACTGACCAACATACGGTATGCTGATGATACTGTTCTATTAGCAAATAATATCAAAGATCTCCAGTAACTACTTAATCGAGACGTAACAGCTAGCCAAAGATTTGGATTAACTATGAATATAAGAAAAACCAAGTAGATGATAACGACAAAGAAAAATCTACCACCAGAGTCCCTCGAAATCAGGGACAACACCGTAGAACAGATCTTCACATTTAAATATTTGGGAATCAATATAAATGACAAGTCGGACCCAAGAAAGGGAATATATTCCCGAATTAAACAGGTCCGAGTAACATTCATGAATACGAATAAATTTTTCCATCGCACAAGTATCAGTCTCGAACCCCGAATAAGAATGGTGAGAGCGTATGTATTCTCCATGCTCTTGTTTGGATGTGAATGCTAGACCCTTGACTCTGGCTCAGAGAAACACCTGGAATCTTTTTAAATGTACATTTATAGACGCCTTCATCGCATCTCGTGGGTACAGAAAATAAAAAACACAGACGTACTGGAAAAAATGAAGGAATTACTAACAGCTATAAAAATAAAAAAAAAAACTCAATACTTTGGACATATAATGAGGAACCTAAAGTACGAATTTCTACATCTAATTATTCAAGGCAAAATAAAGAGCAAATGATCGATCGCAAGACGACAGAATTCTTGGCTGAAGGACATGAGAAGATGGTTTGGATGTGCTTCGAGTAATATTTTCGAGCAGCAGTTTCTAAAGTTCATTTAGCTCTATGAATCTCTAACCTTCGTGAGGAGATCATCGTAAAAAGAAGTGCAGGAAACCAACTATTTCATATCGGGAAATTCGAGTCTACGTATAGCCCTAATAATCGTCAAACTTCGTAAGGAAAAGAACCCTTAAAAAAGAACAAGTTGAGGTAAAGAGAAGTGCGATCTAATTAAGATAATTATTTACCTAAGCTCCAGGAAAGGAATAGTAGTTTGGTTATAACACGTAGGCTGAAAAGTTTTTGGTCTGACACTTAGATGTCGCCCTTTTTAAAAAATTCATATGATTTTTAGGAAGTATCAACCTTCAAACAATACGTGTCAAAAATTTCTGACATTTCCACGATTAGTTTACACATTACAGTGGTTTTAGTGACGCTACTTTTGATATTTTCAAAACAATGGAAAAAATCGAATTTCCTGTGTTGATTAAACACTGTTTTTTGATGGGAAAAAATACCGTTCAAACACAGGAGTGGCTTGATAAGTGTTATGGGAATCCTGCCCCTGGAAATGACTCATCATTTACTGGTATGCTGAATTTAAAGGCGGTCGTACAGACACGAACGATGCTGAACGCTCTGGACGCCCAAGTGAGGTGGTTACACCGGAAAACATAAAAAAAATTCACAAAATGATTTTGGATGACTGTAAAGTGAAATTGCGTGAAATAGCTGACACCCTAAAGATATCAAAAAAAAGTGTCGGTCATATTTGGCATGAACATTTGGACATGAGAAAGCTCTGTTCGAAATGGGTACCGCATTTGCTCACAGTGGACCAAAAACAACAACGTGCTGATGCTCTTTGGACCTGTTTAAGCGTAATAAAAAATATTGTTTCCTGCGATATGTGACAGTGAATGAAACATGGATCCACCACTACACACTGGAATCAAATCGGCAGTCAGCTGAGCGGACAGCAGCCGGTGAAAGCCGCCCGAAGCGACCAAAGACACAACAGTCGGCTGGGAAGGTTTTGGCCTCTGTATTTTGAGATGCGCATGGAATAATTTTCATCGATTGTGAGAAGGGAAAACCATCAATAGCGAATATTATTTATTGATGCATTTGAAGGCAGAAATCGCAAAGAAACGGCCCCAAATGAACAAGAAAAAAGTGCTCTTTCACTAAAACAATGCACCGTGTCATAAGTCAATGGTCACGATGGCAAAATTGCCTGAATTGAAGTTCAAATTGCTTTCTCATTCTCGAGATTTAGCCCCCAGCAACTATTATCTATTCGCAGACCTCAAAAAAAATGTTCATGGGAAAGAGATTTGGCTCCGGTGAAGAAGTTATCGCCGAAATTGAGGCCTATTTTGAAGGCAAAGACAAATCCTTCTACAAGAAAGGTATAGAAATGTTAGAAAAGCGTTGCGCTGATTGTATCGCTCTTAAAGGGGACTATGTTGATGAATAAAGCCGAATTTTGCAAAAAATGTGTTTTAAGTAGCTAGACCAAAAACTTTTCCTACGTGTTATGTAAAGTAAAATAATTCATCCCGACATTTTTTTTTAATCCAACTCTGTTCATGACCAGTAGTCGCTCCGACTTGTCAACGTCTCTAAAACTGACAGTTCGAAGAATAGCAACGTTGCCACATTAAAAACATAATAACTTAACAGTCAAAATGGAGATGCCGCGGATGCCAAGGGGGATCGGATGTCACAACCGGGGATTAAGTATTAAATATTTTGAGAAGATAACAAAGCTCGTTAATGGTCCAGCGCCTTTTTTTCTGAGGATTTAAAAGAGTTATTTCGAGTGGGTCTTTACTATTTAAAATAAGTTATTATGTATTAATTTATGGCTTTATAGTTTGTTTAGTTGGCTACCGCATTTATTTGAATTCACGTCTAACCATTGGAACTTTACGCATTGTATTTCATATATTACTAATTAAAATTTAGTCATTCTTAATAACAAGTAATAAGATCTGTAAATGAAGAGATTGATGGCAGAAATATTATTTTTGTAATAAATAGCGACCTCGGCGCCGAGTACACAACCTGCCTTAAACTTTTAATTAATTTCAAAACTGTTTTGGATTTGAACTCTGTTAGAAAGTCATGTCATTTCTGATATTGCTACCTACAGTAAGTGCGAACGTGTCCGCGAAAATTAATTTTTGGTAGATTCACTTCTAGCGATTCAACAAAAGATCGGAAGAGGGAGCCTTTGTCTACGACGCATTTTAGTAAGAGTATCGGGCGATTCTGTACTTTCGTCGAAATCACGTAAAATCCAAAATGAGTCACTTATTTGCGCGTCGGTTCGAGGCAGTCTTTCTTTGTTCCCATCCAAAGGAGCCTAAAATGACACATTCCGCAGCCGCTAAATATAGTAAAAAGTCGGTATCGTTGGTGAAGAAGTGGGTAAATCATTTTAACGAAACGAAAAATGTCGACGACTGACCAAAAGGTGGCTCGATAGGTAAAGTCACTCCGAAAATCAAAAAACGAATCGTGGTCGGGATCCGAAATTGACCATTGTGCCCCGTGAGACCATTCTACAACATCTTCGTACATCGTCAAATTCCGAAGCACGTTGACGAAACCTTTGCTGGGCGAAAATCACGTCGCGGAGTAGCTCGCTGGGGCCCACGATAAATTACTAGAGTGGCTGTCACAATCGCCGGATGCCAACCTTATCGAAAACGTTTGGTCCCTTGTAAAGAGAAAGCTCCGAGGAAAGACTCTGAGGACTTTGACTTAGTTGTTTCGCGAGATTCGAAAAATTTGCAGAGTATGCAGAAAATCTCGTCGACAGCATGCCTCGAAGATGCCAGGCGATTATTGATGCAGGAGGCGATTAGACAGCTTACTAACGTAAACAATACACTAATGGCAAAAAATTTTCTCGAAACATTTTTTCAAGAATACGGGCGTTCACGTTCTTACTTGACAGACAGTACCATTGATGTTCACAGAGGTCTGCTGTATGTCCAATAAGAAATCGTATGTCTCTCTGTTTTATGTTGTGTTTAAAATATGCCTTCCACCATCTTGAATTTTCTACATATTTTGATTTAATTTAATATTTAATCGTAACACGAAATATATTTAAAAAACTGACCATTCTTTTTTTTTATTTTCAATTCTTTCTAAAATTAAATCATTTCAGTCGATCAACAATAAATCAGTTAATTTCTTTTGTGATATTATCTGTAGATAATTATGCCAAATAGTACCAATTAAAAATAATTGTTCTGCCCCTTTAATTCAATTCAAGAAGAAGAGTATGTTGGAAATTTGGTGTCTTTGGCACAATGACACTATTCAGTATTTATCACCACTGTACCAAATACTCTATTTTTGCATTCGACTCGCATTTCGCTGACCATGTTAGCTTCATCCGAAGTCGATCATCGCTCTTGATGAAACTAACATGGTCAGCGAAACGCGCGTCGAGTGCAAAAATAAAGTGTTTGGTATAGTGGTGATATATACCGACTAGCAAGAAGAAGAGATACAGCTGAAAACATTTATTTGGCGACGGAAAACAGTACCTTTGTAAAGAATTGTTTATACATTGTTTCTTCCTTAACTGAATGTAGCGAGTATGTTTCTTTCATGCCAATAATTGTGTAAAGTTATTTAAACAAAATAAATCTATTTATATGCCTAGTTTTTTTAACTGGCGCTCTGTGCAACCCCTAAATTTTGCCCCCTCTTCAATCGAAACTGTTCTTAATTCTGAAATTAATGCTCTTTTACTAAAGACTTAAGTTTCCAAGTTTGGCCACAGCGGAAGCCTATTAAAAACTATTCATAAAATTTACAATTGCCGACTTCTTTTATAAATTATTTGAAAATTCTCTCTCAATGGTTTCTTAAACGTTTTCACCGTGATGTCGTTCTGTACTTTTGAAAGTCTGGGTAACTTAATGAAATAGCCTGTCTAAACTGCATAACACACATATAAACCATAAATATTTTTACTAACATCTTTTTTTTTCTCTCTGTAGGGCTATACACCTCTGCACATATCAGCTCAGTTCGGACGCAGCCACATTTTCAAACTGCTAATTGAAGTTTATAGTAAGTATTTACCGCGAAATTATCGATTTACCCTTTTAAAAGGTAAAATATTATCAAGTGCGTGAAATTTCTTTAATTTTTTTGACATTTATTCACTTCGTCGCCATATCCAGGGTGTTATGGAATTAACTACATATATTGGAATTGGCGCCTTCTTATAACTAGACCAACTGCAGAAAATTCACCTTAAATAGCGGGCCTCAATAATAAAGGAAAAATTCTACCCGAAAGAAATGATGACATTAATACTCCGCCACTAATACACCATTTAACTACACCGTATGGCCAATCGTTAACACAACATCTACAGTGTTGCTGACATTTGACTAGGTCTTTTCCACCAAATTTAATAAAAAAATATATTAAAAACTGTTACCTTTTAAAATAATTACTTTCTTGGCCACAAAAAATTAATTACACAAGCTTTATATGTCAATATTTTTTTACAATAAGTAAAAATTTTAAGACATGTAATTCTTTAAAATCTTATTCGCTTCATTGTAAAAACGACAGCGAGAAAAAATAAATTGTTGAGGTAGGTTACAAAGCATTGACTTTCTTGTGCTTTACTTTATTCTAAAACCGACGGCGACAACAAAAAAAATTGTTCAGGAATGTTACGAAGTCGGCTGACTTTGTTGGAAGCTGTTTAGTGACAGGCTGAGTAAATCGAAGACGAACTAAATAAGCATTTATATTTTCAGCTGCTCTCAATAAATGTTCACAATGATGCCAATAATAGCAGCTCTATGGTAAGCTTGTGCAAATAAACTTGCAACTTGATATTGCGTTACTTGACGACCTGCATTTGTCCTCGGCCGCTTTTCCTTGCTCATAAGTTTAAAAAAGATACGTCCAGTGGCTGAAGCCGATAAGAAGTATGGCCTGGCAATTGTAACATTATCATCCATTAACCTTCGCTATGTTCAACACTTCCAAGTTTTTTTAATGTGTTTCCTTCAAGCAGATGTAAAACTTTATTTTCGAGGGTTGGCTAGCTCGTGTCTGAGATGCTGACAACACACTCAGAAGAAGCGTGATTCCCCTATTCAGGATTTTGTATCATTCTTTTAAATATAGGCATTGGCGGCACAAACTGTCCAGCCACAGTGGTACAACACAAGGCTGTCGTATTAATTCCTCTTTTTCCTCTTGTGATTACGCCGATTTATTTCTCCTTTTTTATACCTAAGACTTTTTGCGTTTTTTTTCTGAACGGTGGAAAATCCATTTTCACCTACGTTAAATATTTTTGTAGACGTTATTGTTTTTTATCTACGATTTTTTCAAGCTGAGGTCGATTTGCTCTACTCTGTTCTGCTTGGGAGTTGTCAAGTGACAACGTCCTCCACCAAAACGTCAAATTCATCTTTAGTTTGATTATTTACAAATTTTGCAATATGTTGTGGCTAAAGAGATGTAACGATCAGTGTTATTGCAGGTTTTTTAAACATATTCGTAGATTAATATAGCAACAAGTGTGATATTTCGTGTCGGTCGGTACATTTGGTTTAGTTATAAATATGTCACGCACAACCTAGGATATTTTATATGAAGAGCGATGGCACAATATGTTTTTAAACCTACTTTGTTTTTTTTTCACCTTAGGACCAAAGAAAATCTTACATTTCTTATAAGAAAATTGTTTACCGTTTCAGTTCATAGAAAAACCTATTTGAAATTCTGTTTTTATTTTGCTCTAACAGCTATTAACATGAAAATTAAAATCAGCTGTTACGGGGCAATGATCCAGTTGTTCTTGCGCGTTACCAAAGAATTTTGTTTTTAAATAATAGACAAAAAAATGTTAGTAATTATGATTAAACATTATTTTTACTAGGTGTTATATATTAATATTTTGGTTTGTTATTAGTTTAGGCTTGTTATTAGACTACAAGGGCGGCCTTTTAGGTGCGGGTTGGTTGGACTTGTATAATCCAACTGTGCCACCTTTTTAATTTTTCAAAATTTTTCGAATTTGAAAAAAAAAAATTGAATCTGCTTCTATATGCCCCCGTTTCAGTATATACAGTGAATTTCATAAGTTTGTTTCATTTGTTACTGCTCCTTCTGTTAAATTATCAAACAAACTAATAGACATCATACAAAAATATTGCAACTTTCAAGCACAACACAGTATTCTTAATTCCTACGAACTTATCAATAAAATTCAACACTTACAGATTCCAAAAAACGCTAAACTTATATCTTTTGACGTCCAAAATTTATTTCCGAGTATACCACCTAATGAAGTAATAAGTTTAGTAGAAGGTCTACTCACTAAAAATAGAATTAATATAATAATCAAACAAGAAATCCTAGATTGTCTTTTAGTTTGTTTAGATCAAAATTACTTTGAATTTAATGACATATTTTATATGGCTAAGGAAGGTTTAATAATGGGGAATCCGTTAAGTCCATTGTTAGCCGAAATTTTCATGGATAATTTAGAATCCATAATTCTCAAACACCCAATTAGTAAATATTTTCTATACTGGCATAGGTATGTAGACGATATATTAGTTTGTTTTTCTGGAACAGATAGACAACTACAACAATTTCTTAACTATATTAATACTATCCATTCCAATATTAAATTTACCATAGAAATTGAACAAGAAAAAACAATTAACTTCTTAGATTTAACAATTAAAAATATTAATAATAAACACAATTTTTCAATTTACCATAAACCATCACATACAGATACAGTAATACATAATAACTCAAATCATCCATATTCACACAAAATGGCAGCTTTTAATTCATTCATCCATCGACTTTTACATGTACCTATGTCAGAAGAGAATTATGCTATAGAAATGAATATAATAAAACAAATAGCGGTTAACAATGGATACCAACCAGATATCTTAGACAGAATGATTAATAAAAAAACATATCAACTAGCAATCAACAAGTTATATCCTAAACCAAAAAAGAATAAAGAAAGTTATAAAAAACTATCACTTACACCGGACAAATTACACAGTTTATTTCTAAAGAATTAACTAAAATAGGTCTAAATATTGCTTTCAGAACTAATAATAAACTCTCTAACATAATAAAAAATAATAAAAATAAAAGTAACAAAAAAGCAAAATCGGGAATTTATAAACTCAATTGTGGTTCTTGTCCAAAATTTTACATAGGCCAAACAGGCAGATCTTTTCAAAAAAGAATCAACGAACACAAAAGAAGCTATACCAAACAAAATATCATATCCCATTATGCAGAACATTTAATTTCAACAAATCACGTCTTTGACGATAATTTCAAAATACTTCATTATGACAAAAAATCCAAGAAATTAAATTACTTAGAAAGCTTAGAAATAAACAAATACAAAAATTCAAATCTCCTCTTAAATCAACAAATAGAAACAAACAATTCCCCATTATTAAACCTTTATCCGGAATAACCCATTATTAATCCATCATTTAAGTATGGCACAACTTATTTATTGTTATCTTTATTTTAATTGTGTGAAAACCCACAAATGACAGGTATTACCCACTTCTTTTGTACAATAATATTAAGTGTTTATTATTTTTATAATTTAATCTTGTAATTTACTACTCCTAAAGGTATATATGGGCTAATATGTTCTAATTTAAAATTAGTTTAAAGTTATCATCCGTCTGATGAAGACATTGTATGTCGAAACAATTGTTACGGTTTATAAATATAGTGGAATTTTAAAAACATCTATCGTTTTACTTCGGTATTAATTTCATAAGACCCTATATATATATATATATATATATATATATATATATATTATATATATATATATATATATATATATATATATAAATACATTGCAGTCAAAGATGCCCGATGTTGTCTTCAGCGTATCATAAAGCGTATTTTAATGAAGTTAAACACCAAAAAGGCTTCTGGCGCTGACGGAATACCTGCCATAGTTCTCAAAAACTGTGCAAGGGAACTAACACCAGTTTTCTGTAGACTTTTTAACCTATCCTACAGAAAGGGAATATTTCCGTCCTGCTGGAAATGTGCCACGATTCAGCCGATACCTAAAAAAGGCAAGAAGACCTTGCCAAATAACTACCGACCAGTCGCACTGCTTTCAATAATATCGAAAGTCATGGAAAAGGTTATCAATCAGCATCTTCTAAAATATCTTGAACGATTCAATATTATTAGCGATCACCAATATGGCTTTCGTAAACATAGATCAACAGGAGATCTTCTGACTTATATAACACATGTTTGGAACAACGCAATTGAACACTTTGGAGAATCTCGAGCGGGATCAACAGGAGATCTTCTGACTTATGTAACACATGTTTGGAACAACGCAATTGGAGAATTGGAGAATCTCGAGCGGTTGCTCTTGACATATCCAAGGCATTCGACCGTGTTTGGCACGATGGACTGTTGGCTAAGCTACGCTCTTGTGGTATGTCTAAAAAGTTCTGTTTGTGGCTCTCATGTTTCCTCAGAGAGCATTCTTTACAAGTGGCGGTCGACGGATTTCTTTCTAACACCTTCACAATCAACGCCGGTGTGCCCTAAGGCTCCATACTGTCTCCTGCACTCTTTCTCATTTACATTAACGATCTGCTGGATAAGACTGAGAATCCAATTTACAGCTTTGCAGACGACAGTACGCTTATCTCTTCATTCACTTTGAACTCTCGGACATCGGCTGCTCAGGCGAATATCCGCAGACAGCAGGAGGTCGTTCAACTTAACAAAGACCTGGAAGGAAGAAATTCTGTCTTGGGGTGACAGTAACCAAATGGAATTTAACGCTACAAAAACCCAGGCGGCAGTTTTTTCTAAAAAAGTTAACGTTGCTGAACCCGATATAGTTATGTCGGGGCACTCCATTCCCCTAGCATCGTCGCTCAATTTGTTGGGCATTAGTTTGAGAGCAAATGGAAGCATAGCAAGGAGAGCTTCTCAAAAGTTAGGAATATTATTTCGAACCAGAAAGCTTTACACTCCACAACAACTGTTAATTCTTTACAAAGCTCAAATTCGACCAACTATGCAATACTGCTCCCATGTTTAGGGCTCCGCTCCCAAACATACACTGAATTTGTTGGATTCTGTTCAGAGAAGAGCTGTTCGTCTGATTGGAGACCCGGAACTGACCGGCGCCCTTGATTCGCTGGAACATCGAAGAACGGTTGGCGACTTGAGTCTGTTCTACAAGTATTTTCATGGAGAGTGTTCGAAGGATGTAGCCCGCTTAATTCCTCCCATGTTAGAAATACACGTCGCGCTGGTGCTTCACATCCGTATGAGGTTTAGCTTGTTACTCCCCGTACAACGCTTTTCAAGCAGTCTTTTATATGGAGAACATCATCCCTTTGGAATAATTTGCCCAGCGCTGTGTTTCCCAGCAAGTACAATTTACAGCGATTCAAGAAGAACGTGAATCGCTTTTTCCTCACACGTGCCGCTCCTGGAGCGCTTTAGGGACTTACCTGCAGCGCGTGTGCTAGACCCACAAAAAAAAAATTCCGGGTTTCAATCCGTTCGTCTAACAATGAATTTGCACGACGTTTCGTCAAAATCTCATTTGGCATTTTCAGGTGCCCTTACTGCTGCTGCTTCTTGATACTGTGATCTTGCTGCTGCTGCCTCCCGAAGCTAACTTGAGTCAGTTGAGTTAGCTTCAAGCAGCAGCAGCAAGATCACAGTATCGAGTAGCAGCAACAGCAAGAGCACTTGAAAATGCCAAATAAAATTTTGGCGAATCGTCGTGCAAATTCATTGTTAGACGAACGAATTGAATTTTAATATATTACATTCCACCATCCGTGAAAACCTTTATTGTGTATATATATATATATATATATATATATATATATATATATATATATATATATATATATATATATATATATATATATTTATATATATATATACATACATATTCGAAGGCTTATTGATAAGTTTCCAGTCGAGCATAGATAGAACAAGTAAATCTCAAAAGCAAAAATTGTTCAACTGAATCTTCTTTCAACTTTATACACTTACGTAACCCTGGGACTTTCTAAAAAATTTAAATTCATAATAGTCCTAGCGAATTAAATCAGGAGAACAGAGAATGAAATAGTTCACAAATTTAATTGTTATTATCCCAAAGTAAATAAAATAAAATTGGAATTTTACTATTATTTTCCTTTTTTCCAATAGAAGCCGACACGAAGATCCGAGACTACAGCGGCAGGACGGCCGAGTACTATCTTCTCGCCAAGGAACAGAAAGAAGGCAACGCAGTAACTCTACGTAGTGAGTATGGCTACAATGGTAGTAAATTCGACACGCATGGTCGGGCTGTTAAAAAAACCAAGAGCTTTCGTAATAAAACCATTTCATTACCTCAATCTGTACAAAAAACTTCTTTGGCTGTTCTTAACGTAGCTCTGCCTGCTTCTAATACACTTTTCCAGAACTATCCTACCTATCCTGGCTCATCTAAGTAGATTTTAGTATTGTAAGGGCAATCAAGGATATCAATTCGACAATAAGTCTTACGCTTTTGTTTTCTGCAGCTATTTAGTATACATTCATAAGTTCATATAATTTTTAGGGTGTAGTTTTAGTATTGGATAATGTAATAATAATAATAATAATCTCCGGCCAGTCACTGAACTAAATTTTCATTATTCAGCATTTTCACAACTTAATCAAAAAATTTCATTTAAAAGAGAAACTAAGTCAAGGTGCAATTGTTATATATATGAATAATTACATGTGGTTGTGAAGTAAGAGCAACGAGAGGATTGCATTCGGGACAATTCTTCCGGGGCTCGCTTTTTCAAGAAGTCCCGGCGCCTATCAGTTTTCCGATTTTCCTGCAAAAATGATGTTAAAAAAAAGGTCATCAATTTTAAAAGTTAACAAAACCCTAGTATAAGGGAAGGCTCATTTGAAGATGGTTATCAGTCGTTGAGAATGACCCCCTGTTATCATTCGGAGAAAGTGGTAAAATTTTAGTACAAGAGAAAGTTCTTGTTAGTGTTCCATAAGGAACACTTATGGGACCACTTCGGTCTCTGTCTGTCTGTTTGTTTGTCCGTCCGTCCATCCGCCCGTCCGTCCATCCATCCATCCATCCGTCCGTCCATTATTTGACATAGAGAGCTGAAATTTGGCACAAATATAGGAATTGATGGCCCAATAAGGGCCATGTAGTTTTGGAAGTTACATTTTGACTTAAGGAGTTAATTTTGGGGGATGAAATCGAAAGTGAAAAAAAAAATTACCAGGTCAACAAGTGTGGCGTCAAATGAAAGCTTGTGAAAATACACAAAAATATATGTGATGTAATACTTATTCACAATTTTCTTTGTATTAAAAAAAAATGCTAAAATGACCACCCACCCTATCTCGAAAAGTACTAATCAAAAAATTTTGAAAAAATCCTGGAATATTCTCCATAAGCTTGAACGCAAATTATCACGAGATAATTTATCTTGTATATAAAAAACAAATATTTCAAGGTTATCAGTTTTCAATAAAGATTGGAAACATTCATTTTTAACACTCATATAGGGTGCGTTTTGTGAAGTCATTGATCATTCGTAATAAAAATTTTTGTTTGAAAAGCACTCACCGTACAGAAGATTAATTGCTCAAGATCGGCTCGCACTTGGCCGGTTTATTTATAAGAGAAGGCACTTTTTTCAAATCTCCGCCTCCCGGTCATCGATTTTCGAAGTTGTGAAAGTAAGAGGGAGGCTCTTTTTGGGGGAAGTGACCTGAAAATTTTACTTCGTGAGCCCGGATTTGTTTTTCGTGACGGAGTCTAAAGTTAAAAGTCCAAACTAAAACCAAGGAGAACAATTTTTCGTAGGAACTTTCTTTCATTTATTAAAGTTATTTAGTTTACTTGTAAAAATATACGGCCCTCTAATAATATTTTAGTGTTTATGAGGCCAGGTCTAATTCATGCATCTCTAAAGTTTATCGAATTCTGGTATAGCAGAAATTCAGGTTATACTACGATGAAGTTATAATAGGATGAGAAATAAAAAAAAACCTTCTATGTTGATGTGTGTGTTGATGTATTCTCAGAGTTGAGACTCTGCAAACCATGAAATAAAGTTATCAAATAACGAGACTAGTACTTACTACACAAAGTGACTCGTCACAAGGATGATGATTATGGTACATACATGTGCTATAGCAAATATTAGAGTTTCTTTAACGCTTAATACGATATTTAAAGAACAGATATTTAAACCAACAGGAGGAAGTGTCTTTTACAAAATGAAACGCTTTAAAAATTTCCTTTTCATACGGTGTGATGAATGTAAAAAAATTAGTGTTCACTGGAATTAAGAAACATAAAAGATGTAAGAAAAAGAACCAAATTGCACAATCAGCTGCAGATGAACATTTACACAAAAGACACACATCAATCTAAAAAAAAAGAAAATTTCTTACGCCTCGCTCTTCATTTTTTGTGAACTTCAAATTAAGGAGTGTTTCGAAACACCCTTACAACATTAACGATACGGTCTGCATCACACCAGCTATTATCCTGGGTCACAGTTCAGTGGACACCAGCCAGGGGCGTTTTTTTTCGGGCTTATTTAGAATTCTAATCTCGAAGAGCAACAATCGTTGAGAATGCATCTGCAGTCGTAGGTGAAACATCGTCAAGTCGCTCCAGTCTTACGCCGTCTTATCCCTATAACCATTACCTATTGTCGAACCAAAGCTGTAAACTATTCCTGTCTAAATTTTATCCATTTTATAAATGTGTAATTTCAATATAATTTCGAGATTTTTTGCTTTTGTAATTTTTTGAATAAAGATTAAAATAACCAGCCAAGTACAATTCAGACTTGCGCAATTAGTGTTCCGTACGTTGATTGCTTTTAAAACAAAAATTTTTGTTACGATGATCAATGACTTCACAAAACACACCTCTCAATGAGTTTTCAACAAAGTGTGTTTCCAATCTTTGTTGAAAACTGACGACCTTAAATTTTTTGTTTTTTCTTTTAAATACCAGATAAATTATTAAAGGTAATGTGATAATTTTCGTTCAATCTACACCCTGTGAAGAATATTCCAGAATTTTTTCAAAATTTTTGGATGAATACTTCTCGAGATTTTTGGCATTTTTTAAAAAATAATACAAAGAAAAATGAGCGCAAGTATTATATTATATATATTTTTGAACACAAACAAGTTTTTATTGGGCACGCGATGACCTGGTAATTTTTTTTTCATTTCACTTCTGATTTCATCTCAAAAAACTGACCCTTTAAGTCAGTTTTAACTTTGAAAACTACACGGCTTTGATCGGGCCATCAATTCCTATATCAGTGCCAAATTTTATCTTTCTATGTCAAATAGTTCTAGAGAAAAATCAGGTGTGACAGACGGAGAGACAGACACCAAAGTGATCTTATAAGTACGGAACACTAAAAAGTAGATTAACGCTTATTTTACGGTGAGACAGTTCATATTTCACCAGAGCTTCTTCTTGACAATTCGGCGAAGACGATTTTTTATGGACAATTTTAAAAGTAATGTTAGTTAATGCTATGGAGAGCCGTGGTCAGTGTAATTCTATAGGTAATTTACAGTAGAAACGCCAAACCATGTAACTAATCCATGCATATACGCTCAAAATGAGAACTACATATACGATTATTCTTACCAGGGTTGTATAAACCTACTCTAAATATTTCCGTCACTGAAAAAACAATAAAAAAACAAATTAAATTCTGTTTTTTTTTTTCAATAACACGGTGGAAAATTCATTTACTCAAACGGAAATAGATAATTTTTAAAGTTGACTCGTTTCCCTGAGCTTTTATCACTTATTTATCTGCATGAATTGAAATAAAGCCGATTTTTTAACAAAAATTGGAAATAAATGAGGATAACTGAGATTTTTTGAGCGAGCATCAACAATTTATTGAGAATAGTTAACTAACATACTGTAAAAATGTATTTTTACTTTTTTATCATCTAGAAATCGATCTCCAATCACTAATACCTGATTTCGAATGCGATGAACCGACACATACACTTTTAGTTCTATATCTCTCTGTCTCTCTATTCGTTTTCTTAATTTTAAGGGCATGATCTCTTGGGAATGACTTTTTTGTTCTGTGTACCGTTACCCTATCTTTTTCTCGATCTTCTGCCAAGTTCTCGGCCTAACAATGAATGAAAAGTTTTTTTGACTTTAAATATGTTTTATTTTTTAATAAAATCTCTTGAAACCTCAATACATTTATTCCAACCTTTTTTCAATAATTCCATCGTTAAATTGTCATTCCGGAAGGTCTGCAAAATATCCATCTACGGTCATAGCTTCGTCATTTGATATAAAAGGCTTTCCAGCCAGGAATTTTTTCAGGTTTGGAAACAGATAATAGTCAGAGGGAGCTAAATCTGGTGAACACGCTGAATGTTCATGTTCATGTACTTTAATTCGTTGAATTTTGCCGTCGTCAAAACACTTGTGTAAACACGTACATTGTCTTGATAAAAAAATGATTCTGTTCTTCTTTTAAGCATGTCTTTTTTTTCTCGAGAATTTTTGCATCTAACTGATCTAAGCGGTTATAATAATATTTAGAGTTAATTATTTTATCTTTCTGAAGATAATTGATCAACAAAACACCTTTGTAATCCAAAAAAACTGTTGCCATAACCTTCCCTGCTGATGAAACCGTCTTTGTCTTCTTTCGTGCACTTCCACCGGCTTCAATCCATTGTTTGAGTGTATAGTGGTGGATCCAGGTTTCATCATCAATTATGAAACGACGCTTGAAACTCATTTTATTTTACTTAAAACGTTCCAAACATGCTTGAGAAATACGTTTTCGAATGCGTTTTTGGTCAATTGTCAACAAAATGCTGCACCCATCTTGCGCAAAGCTTTTTCAAATGTAATTCTTCATGCAAAACATTTCCAATTCGTTCTTTTGTGATGCCTATGGTTTCAGCTATTTCACGCACTTTCACTCGTCGATCAACTAACACCATAGCATGGACCTGTTAAGTGATTTGTGGTGTTGTAGGAGTTTTTGGGCCACCTTCGCGTGGATCATGTTCGAGGCTTGTACGATCAGATATAAAAAGGGCAGCCGATTTTTTCACAGTGGAAAGTGAAGGTGATGCATCCTTATACACTTTTAACAATTTCGAATGAATTTCTGTTGGTGTTAAACTATCCAAAACAAAGAATTTAATCACTGCACTTCCATTTTAAGAAAATCAGTGACATGTCAGCATAAATCAGCTGCTACTACTCGAATGAACTGATAGATCAAAATAAAATTTTACATGTATTTACATAAAGGATGGAACTTTATGGTTTCACAGGTTTTAACGCCATCTATGTATCAGGTCGAGAATTTTTTAGATAGTCTAGATATAAACCTGCCTACATTATCACCTGCTTTTCTGACTATATGTCCAAAATACTGAAGAATACTTCTTCCATATAAAGAAATATACAAATTAATAAAGAAATCGTTAAATACCAAGCACTTCTTTACTTCTTACTCTCTCTCTTACTCAAGAAAAGTGTGGTATTCGTAAGAAAATCATCCTCCCACATTTTTGCTTTTCTTGACCTTTTAGGGTGCCTAGATCGCGATTTCGATCTTCAATCAGTTTTCGGCACATTTTCTGTCAGTCGCTCTGTTGATCTCATAGCCCTAGAACAGAATAAGATACTGATTTTAAATTTGGCGTACATATACTTCTTGACTTCAGAAAGAAACTTATCGTTTTTGAGCGTTATTCCTTCACGGGTAGGGACCAAAAGGGTGGAAGTTGTTAAATTTTGCATAATATCAATATTCGATTGAAGTAGCCGTTGCTTGATGGAAATTCATATTAATTGATATAAAAAACTTTAGTTAATTCAAAATTGCCACTATATTTTGTAACTTACGACAATCGTTTCGGTACACAGTACCTTCTTCAGATAATCGTTACCTAAGAAATTAGATGCATAAACGAGCGATATATAGCTTAAGTATTACAATAAATACACCCTAAAATACCACTGTGGTGTCATAAACAGATTACTTTAATTGGTACCATAAACTAATTTAAGTTTAATAATGGGGATGGGGATCTAATCAAATCAATTTGTTCATTTAGTAAAAAGTAAAAAAAAAAATATAGGTAATATATGAAATATGAATAGTATGAAAATTGTAAAATAACTAAGTATTTATTTGAATATCACTAGTTTTATCAGAATTTTCCTTGGTTTTTATTAAGACAAACAAATTTTAAAAATAATTATATTATTTATAAGACATCTTCTTCTTCGGGTACCATGACTGTTCAACGATCGTTTGATGTTCGTTTTATTGACAGCCACTCGGAAGAGTTGAACCGTAGACTTTCCGTACCACTGCCTCAAATTTTTCAACCACGATGTTCTCCTTCTCCCTGAACTATGTCTGCCTGGAATCTTTTCCCTCTATAATCAGATGCAAGATTTCGTATTTTTCTGGATGTCTCATACTGTGACCAAAATATTCTAATTTGCGTCGCTTGATGGTCGTGAACATTTGTTGTTACTAATTGTGTCCATCCAACTGATTTTCAGATACACCCACATCCCGAATGCCTCTAGACGTTTAAGCATCGCTTTAGTTAACGTCCACGCTTCCATGCCGCACAAGAGAACTACAAAGACATAGCAACCTACCATTTTCAACCGTAGTTTCAATGGTAGGTCGTCACTAGTTAGGATTTTTTTGTTCTTCATAAATGCGGCTCGGGCCTTCTCTATTCGAATTTTGACTTCACGGTTGGGTCCCAGTGGTCGTTGATATTGCTTCCGAGATACATCAGTTTATCAGCTCTCTTTATCTTTGTGCTACTGACTATAATACCATCATCTTCAATATTAGATTCTTTGCTTATAATCATATATTTTGTTTTATTCGCAGTCTTAAACCAGACTGTGTACAATTGGCAGTTAGTTTATCCATAAGTTTTTGTAGATTTTTTCCGTTATTAGTGATAATTAATGTATCATCGGCGTATCTGTTGTTATTTATGTTAACGCGTTGATGTTCAGTGGTACCAGTGAGTGTTTCATTCAATCTTATCTCCGAATAGAGGTTGAAAAACAAAATCAATAAAAAACCACCCTAATGCACTCCCCGTTTGTTATTAATTTCATCCGATACTCCAAGCGTACTTCAGCTGTCTGATGCCAGTACAAATTGACGATGATGCGAATGCCTTTGTCGTCTGTACCGATCGTTTTTTAAAATCTTTATGAGTTTTCCGTGGCGTACCTCGTCAAAGACATACAAAAGTTTAAAGGGGTATGAACGCGGTTGCTTCGTATTTTTAGGGTGCTTGGAGTCAAAGAATGTGAAAATTATGTTGTTTTTTTCATTGTTTTCGATTTAGTTATTTTACTTATTGTCTTTATGTGAGACTGTTTCCTTTTCTGTGGAATTATTTTGGTTTCGCATACAAAATTTGGTAAATGTAATTGGAGAATCTAAGATACTATTTTAATTTCGTTTTTTTTTTTTCTCGCTTCTGGTAATTTAAATTCAGCCCGTTCTATCTTTATTAGTAATTTTAACATGTATCTTTACTTTTTTTATATAAAAAAAATTGCGTATACTCAATTTGAGTAAATTGTTCTCAAAAATATATAGGGCTAATAAGGAAAACCGAAAACATATTAAAATTTTTCCAAAACCGACGTTTTATAAATAGTAATTATTTGGTGTGTTTTTAAGTTGGTACTGTTAATTCAGGTAATTAATAAAGTTTAAGTACAATACGGAAACATTTTTCGACCCAAAGTACTAACTACTCTCAAACTTTTGGATGGTAGTTTATATAAAGTGTCCTAAAAGGTATGGTCAAAAATGAAGGATACTAGATTGGACCAAAATAAGGTCAGAAGTTCCTATAAAAATGTCTCCTCTCCCCCTCCGTTAGGGAGCTACCGTCGTGCATTAACCATATATTGTTGCGAATATGTAACGGAACTTCTTCTAATAAATTATTTAAATCATCCCGAAGAAATTGCAAATATTTCTCACCCTTTAGCCGCCCGTCAATGACATATGGTCCAATCAAATAATTTCCGATAATTCCCATCCAGACATTTATCAACAATTTATGTTGGTTCTTAGTGTGAATTATCGCATGTGGGTTATCCTCATCCCATAAGTGAAGATTATGGGAGTTTATTACACCATCCCTAGAAAATCCCGATTCATCTGTAAAAAGCACTTTGCTTACAAATGTATTATCTTCTCGTTGCTTTTGTAGAAACCAATTAGTGAATTCCATTCGTGCAGGATAATCCTCGGGTGACATAGAATGAGCTTTTTGGAAATGGTAGGGATGAAGTAATTGCTCTTGAAGTACCCTATGCACCAACGATTTGCAAGTATGAAGTGGTGCTGCCAATTTCCTTACACTATTAGTTGGATCGTTTGTTATTAGGTCCAAAATATATTCTTCCATTTCAATGGTACGAGCAGTTTTTGGACGACCTACTCCTCCAAGTTTTGGTGTAAGACTACCTAAAAGGTATCCAATAATAAGCACACAATTTGAAAAAGCATGACACAATAAACCTGATTCCTGCAGATTGCGATCAACTCGTTCAATAGTTCCGCGATCAGGCAAGTATTGATCAGGAAATCGTTCTGCGTAAAGGCGAGCCTCTTCACTAGTGTTACCAGAAGCTAAGCCATACATTAAATGCATATCCGCATACTCGACAAAACTAAAATTTGGCATAATGAAATCGACCGCAATTTTTTGAACTTTCAGATTTGACTTGTGTGTTGGCATTTGATTAATTATCATTGCACCTGGCAGAAGCCTTTTTTTCTGACATGAAAATTCTTTATCGATTTTAACTCGGAATTGGTGCGTCTAATCGTGTTAAACTAAGAGTACCTTTTTTCGCCAAAGATCTTAAGCTTCCCTAATCTGACGCGAAAATGCAATAAAAATTATTGTAAAAAAAGTCCATTTTTACGGCGCCCTCCCCTACTTTTGACTCACCGATTGAATTATATTATTATAGGTAAAATTCCGATTCAGCACATAAACTTTACTTTAGAACCTGAATTTCATGTTTTTTATCTTTAACGGTTTCTGAAATATTCAATGAAAACCCTTTTTCAGGCTTCCCATTTGGATGGCTGTAGCTCCCTAACGGAGGGGAGAGAGGAGACAGGAACTTCTGACCTTATTTTAGTTCAATCTACTAGATCCTTCATTTTTAACCATACCTTTTGAGACACCCTATATTTTTATAACACACGGTCAAATTTTACTAAAACACTAATGTAGCTCGGGCCACTATATCGTTGAGCATTTGACTTAAAAAATATAAATCTAAGCCAATTTACGAAGCTTAAAATATATCAAAACAATGCAATAACTAAATTGTGACAAACAACAAAAATGCGTGAAACAAAGAAAACTAAATTAAATTCATACACTGTCATGAAGAATAATTCTTAATTAACAAAGTATTGTTGAACTGAATAAAGCTCAACCTCCATTATATATTCAAATGGCCACCTTTTAAAATACTTAAAATTACTGTTGCGTTTACACCGTAGAGTATACTATTATGGAAAGTTATGGCAGCATAGTGGCCGCTATTTTCTTTTAATATTAAGAAGTGTTTTAGATAATTATAATGTGACAATTTACCTGTGTATAGTAAGAAGGTTTTCTTTTTAGACGGTTAAACTGCTCTTAATAATTTTATAAAAACTCAATGCACTCACGTATATAAACACCGAACGCCATCAAAAATTATACGTTCAGATCTAACTATTCCTAGACAAAACTGGACAAAACTATCAACAATAGAAAACTGCTGTAATAAATCATACAAGCACTACCATATCAAAGTTCATCGTCATCATCATCCAGCCTCAAATTGCACCCACTGCTAGGCATAGGCCTCATCTAGATGCTTCCATGTCTCGTGTCTTGTGCCGCTACATTCCAGTTTTTGAGATTATCTTTAGATCACCTGACCATCTGCTGGAAGGTCTTCCTCGGCTACGCTTATCCGCCCTCGGCCACCATTCCATAATTTTTCTAGTCCATATTCCATCCTCTGACCTTGCAATGGGATCTGCCCATCTCCACTTTAGTTTCATGATGCACTCTATGACGTCGTATATCCCTGTTCTTCTACCCCTGTCCCTCAAGGTTAAACCAAACGTGGAACGCTCCATCCTCCTTTGTGAAACTCTTAGCTTTTGTTACCGGCAGGATACATTTTTCTTTTGAAGTCCATGGACATGTTAGATTTAAAGATGTCCTTCAATTTTCCATATGCAGCCCCATTCCACCCCCGTATCTAAGTTACTAGGATACAATTCTTAGCATATAGCTTGATGACACTAACTTACTGCACAAAATCACAATTCAATTTAAAAATAGCATCGTTTATACGGTCCCCAAAATGTTCATGCATTTGTAATATTAATCTCAGTTTCTATCGTTATCATGTCAAGTACACATTTTTTATTTTCAAGACACGACGTCTTGTCGTATTGAGAATGAGCCCATTGTCATGAAACTTATTTTTTAATTTTATTAGTTGTTCTTTGGAATCATTTAATAAAAACTTAAATACTCTTTGTTTAATTAAAATACTTTTGTCGTCGGCATACCTTAGAGTAGTAATTAATGTATTAAATGAGTCGTTGTAAATTATTTAGATAAATAACAAAGCGCAGTGGCCCAGAATTGCTTTCCTGTGGCACACCAAGCTTTACTAAGAATTTCTCAAAAACAAGACCAGAATTGATACTAATAATTGAGATGTTTAAAGAAAATATTACATTTATTATTCGAGTGGAAGTTCAGAGTTGCTCAGTCCTACATCTTTTACAAAATAATTATATAATATTTTTATATTGTATTTATACGGGTTGTTATGGTTGTGGGTTTACGCATGCTATAGAAATATTTCTTTGTAACATTTAATTAACAAATCTTGACTGTTACGTCGTTTTGGGCCGAAGCATGGATCCGTTAGAAATTTCAGTGAGTGCGGTAAGGACAAGTAGAAAACACGGGACAGAATTGTATTATGCAAACGAAATACCTTATTAGGTTTCCGTGCAATCCGCTAAAATACTTAATAATCGCACGTAGTCTGGTAGTAAAACCTGTTGTGGATACGTCCCGATGTTCTCACTTATATTTGTTAATTTTAATAGCGGGTATATGTACCTTATTAAAGTACACATAAATATAACGGTATTTACTTTCTTCTCTATTAGATAAAATTATACATTTTATTAGACTGGACTTTTAATGACAGAGAAAACAAGTAAACTTTTTAAATTTTCGAAGTATGATAACACTGTACGTTTGATCGAGTCATTTGCATGCTATCCACTCAGCCAGTTTTCGTGCCAGGTTTGATGTGTGATCGTGCGAGCCTTGGTTACGTCATTCATGGTTGTTTTATACAGGGGTAATAGTGAAATTACTAGTTACTGGTTAATGGGGGTTTTTAAAATTCGTATACTAACCTAACAGAACAGCCAGTTAGGGGCGTTGGACGAGCCGTAATGTAAATAGAAATTCAGCAGTTGTCAGCTATTTTAATTTAAGCACTCCATTCACTGCATGAGTAGGCTTGAATTTTAGCATAGTTGAATAAGTTTTCGCGTTGACACCGTGACACTAACTTAGGCACCAGCATACAACTAGTCATTGGTTACTAGGTCATTAGCACTACATTTTATTTTTAACTATTATTACTGTCAGTACATACACCTGGATTAATATTGACTAATTGAATCTCTATTGATTACTTCTGAAAATGAAAGAAACTTTATTATACTTTGTTGATATATTTACTATGAGACTCTCACTAGTCCAAATGGTGATAGAAGCTGAACACCACTTAGCAACAATTATCAATTTAGGAAACAGCCTATACTGAGTGATTATCTCGCTGATGAAAACCCTCTTTTCCCTGACAGTCTGTTTATTTTCAGCAGGAGTTCATTTGTTTCAATTGAATTCCCCCACAATAATGTAGCGACATGATCAAGATATAACGCTAACTATTGAAACCACGAGAACTGTGACATATACGTTTCATCACACTGCAACAAACTATAATATGTTAATATAAAACACAAGAATTTATTTATTCATCAATATGTATTTCATTGCCTTCAAACTAAACCCAATCCGATACAATAGAGATATTTCAACCTAAATGTCAGAACACTTTTGAAACTCTGAAGCTTCTATCGTTTCGAACTTCTGCGAATTTTCTTTTATAACTTTAATTGATTCAGAAAATGTTCCTTGGTAACTTGAATTTCAAAAACAGCAAAAAAACGAGACAAGAGGCCATATCTGGTGTTTGGTCAATGATATTTGTTGAGTTTTTGGCCAGAGATGAGGTCCACGTTGTCGTGATGCATAATTCAAGAATTGTTTTGCCTGAAATATGGCTTTTTTCCAATGAATATTCTTACGCAAATGCCTCAGATTATCCAAATATTTTTTCTTTATTGGCGGTTTGTTCATTTGGAAGAAATTTTGAGTGCCTAATAGCTCGATAGTCGAGAAAAGTAATGGAGAGCTCGTGATTTTTGAGCGACTTAAACTTCGGTTCATTTTCGAAACGCCATTCTGAAGATTGAGGACTTGTTAGCACGTCATATTCGTAAACCCATATCTTATTACCAGTTATAATGCATTCCATGACGATTGGATCACTAGAAGCTGTAAAACCTTGTCTTCAACAACAAGTTTTCAATGTTCTCTTTGCAAATAATTAAACTCTATCGGAATAGGTCGTGCCCAATGGTAAACATACATGTCCAGCTCCAGAGTCACATTCAAACGATGGTTAACAAACAACATTTTCTTGATTTTTTCGATGTTTCCCTTAGTCGCCGACGTCGAAGGTCAACCAGAACGAAATCAATCATTAACTATGTCTCAGCATTCTTTATTCTTCAAACTTATATATTATGAAAATTACAAGACACTCTTGACAGTAGCTAAACAACTACTGTAAACAAACTGATTTGACAGATCTCGCTAAAATCTCCAGCAATTTTTTTTGCAAAATGTTTAACATTGTCAGTGAAAGTTTATCATATTCACAAATTTTTCCGCTTTACATGTTCTCTCCTTCTTATATGACTATTAACCTTTATTTCTGACACAAAAAAAACAACAAAATTCTTACTTCCAGTAAATTGGATATTTTGTTAAACCTACATACAATCAGTCAAGTAAGACCGTGCCCACATTGTTCGTTAAAAAATGTGTTCATTTAAAAGTTCATTCGGCAGTAAAGGATTGCCATTAAAATGCTAATGATTTAGTAGTTCGTCCACTCCCCATCAGCGTCGATGATCGACTGGAATCTTCGACGCATACTTTCGACGAGATTTTCCGCATATTCTAGGGTAAAGATTTCCAAATTGCCCGAATTTGCCATAATAACTGCTTATATGCCGTGATAGCTGCCTATACTGTATACACCTTTTTACTACGAAGCTTCTGTTTGATGTATGACCACACGTTCTCGCTTGGGTTCGCATCGGGTGACTTGAATGGCCCATCTAATGTGACGATACCGGATTCCCCCCTTCCACTAACTACACGTTTTACTCCGATGTTTGGAATGGTTATCCTTTTGTAGAATCACTCATTTTTATCGACAAACCACCTTTTAGTAGTCGGCCTTGTCGTAAATCTTGATAATTTTTTTAGAGTTGGAATTGTAGGTAAAGATAAAGAGAACAAATCGGTTAAAATCGGAAAAAATTACATTGTTTCAGTCTTAACCTATGTTTTCCTCTGCCCACTGAAGTCGCTCGCGACTCGTTTTTACTTGACCGGCCGTACTTACAGTCTGTCAAGGAAGAACGTGTCCGCGTTAATTCATTTTTTTCACCAAAAAAATCGGTAGAGTTAACCTTTGTCTACGACGCATTTTAGTAAACGTATCAGTCGATTTCGAACTTTCGTCGAAATCACGTAAAATCCAAAATGAGTCACTTGTTTACGCGTCGGTTCAAGGCAGTCTTTCTTTGTTCCCATCCAAAGGGGCCTGAAATAACACATTCCTCGACCGATAAATATATTAAAAAGTCGGTATCGTTAGTGAGGAAATGGGTAAATCGTTTTAACGAGACGAAAAATGTCAACGACTTGCCAAAACGTCTCTCGGTAAGTCACTCCGAAAGTCGAAAAAACGAATCGTGTCGTTGTTTTCACGGGACCCAAAATTGACGCTGTGTCAAGGAGCGGCAAAATTAAGAAAATCGGGTTTTGAATGTGTCCCACCATTCGGCAACATCATCCTGCTCATGATGTCAAATTCTGAAGCACGCTGGACGACAATCACGTCGCGAGGCAACTCACTTGGCCCACGATAAGATACGAGAGTGGCCCTTACAATCGCCAGACGCCAACCCTATTTCGAACCTTTGGTCCCTTGTAAAGCGAAAGCTCAGAGGAAAGACTCTGACAGCTTTGACTCAGCTGTCTCGCGAGATTCTAAAAAGCTGGAGATCATTGCCGTGCGAAAAAAGAATACATGGATGGCAAAAAATGCTCTCGAAACACATTTTTTCAAGAATGCGATCGGTCATGTTCTTACTTGACAGACTGTATATTTTAATCTTGTAGGCGCGGACTGCCCGAAACTAAAAGCATTTATAAATCCGTTCAGTTATTTTGCCGTGGTACATTACTCCGATTAATATAGTAACAGTCCCTTTAGAAAAAAATTTTTCAGATACATTCAGTAAAAATAATAGTATATTATTGTGACATACCCTGTTTATTAATTAGTAATAACATCAGTATCTGCACTGTCATATCGTCCATGTAAGTAATATCCAATCACTCTTTTGAGAAAATCGTCCATGTGTAAATACAGATTCTGAAAGGATTTTATTATTTGTATGTATTAGTAATTGTTCCGAATGCTTACCACACCAGTTTTGAAGTTTTTATTCAGATTTTAATAAAGTTTTATTTTTTGACTTATACTAAATTACGTTGGGCTTTTAAAGTCGATGGCACAATGACACTACACAACATTTATCACCAGTACACCAAACACTTAATTTGTGTGCGCAACGTGAGTTTTACTAACCATGTTAGCATCATCAGGAGCGATTATTGACTAAACCTAAGATTAAAACATACTATTAATACTAAAAATTATGATTTACTAGAATAGAACCGATCCACCACAGGCACATTTTATAATTTAATAATTTTCGTTTAGGTCCAATAATTTCCTATCAGATATATTTTTAATTATCCTTAAATTATCTGATATTACTGTACGATTAGGTTCAAGAGCATGTTCGTTAATATTATTACCTTTAGTTCCCTTGAGGTGCGGTAGATCCGATTTTTCGGAAGTATTGACGAACATGCTCTTGAACATAATCATACTGTAACATTAGCTAATCTAAGTTTACAGTTCTTTGTGCTAGTCACTAGACTTGAATTAAACCTCCGTCAGTGATTGGTCAGTTCCTGTCGAGTAGATCATAATTTTGGTATAAACAGCCCAGTTTTTAATTTTAGATTTAATTAATTATCGCTCCTGATGATGCCACCATGGTTAGCGAAACGCGCGTTAAGTGCAAAAATAAAGTGTCTGATGTGGTAGTGCTATGCAAACTTACACTCAAATTTATATTGAAAAAATGACGTAGCAGTCAAGAATCTATGACGCCAGTATAGTATTTTATTATTATTTCTTTTTATTACTTTAGTATTATGTATAAGTCACATATTGTGTTTTATAGACTATTTTATCTTTTATTATTACTATAATGTGTTTTATTGCATGTTTATAAACAATTGAATGTATATCCAAAATAAAATTAATTTTACTCACTGGTTTGTTTTATTTCTTTTGCAGAGATTAAAGGAAGGAAAAAACAATCAGGTAAATATTAATCAATTTATGGAATTACCTGTTTAATTTTTTGATGATTACCGCCTACCGAGGTTTTGAAAAATGATAAATCGAACCAGCACGTAGACATTATTTAAAAGAACATCAACCTCTCATTGATTCCAGTGCAACTACAGCTTAGTAGTAGTAATAGTGGTAGTTGTGGGGGGCTCAATACCTAGCAAACAGACCAGAAATATTTTTTTTGCCAACCCTGAAGGAACTTTTCCCAAACCAACCGAACCACTACTATGATCGCCAAATCTCCTGGACCTGACCATTAAAGTTTGGGATTTTATGCTACTCCAGGGTACCGGTCTCTACTACACAACTACAGCCTAATCTACTTCAGTTTTTTTCTTGGCCACCAAAAAATGTGGTTTGATTTCCACGTAGGGATTTTGAATAAAATGGGTCCCATGTACTAAGCTCTTTTTCAGGAAGTTTATGCGGCAGTATCATATGCGTACATATATTTGTAGATTTGTACCTGCAATGGTTCAGCCTAAACTACTTATAACTCCGAGAAAGATTCCTGATAGTTTACCGGAAGTGAGAGGTAGGAATTTTTAATCCGAAAATTTGCACAAAACAATATGGTTTTAAACATATTTATGGGGTTCTGTTCTCCGCAATTTGTACTAGCTTTTGCTATGGCGAATATATGGATCTTATTTTTTTTAATGCAAAAGATAAGAGTGACGTCAATGAATATGTTGTTTGGGTCATTTTTAACTTCTTCCGTTTCTGATATTGGTTATTAACATGGCAATCCTGACTTTATTGACGGCGCTTCGAAAAATTCTGAATAGACGTAAGTCCGAACCATTATCTTAAGTTATATAGCCAAGAATATTTTCTTCTCCCTGGATCTCGTTTGCTATATATCTTTCCCTATATTACCAGCTGCAAGAGAAGGCACTTATTATGTCTGACGACGTCGCCAAGGTATTCAAGCTCTCGCCCTTTAATTGTGAGTGCAGTTTCTTTGTCATTGCCTATTCAGAACAAAACTTCTAAGTTGGTGTTATTTTCGGTACACGAAATCTTCAAAATCCGGCAGTACACCCACATCTCAAAGACTTCAACTTTTTTCATTGGTGTTTCCGTCAGCAATACAGGGAATACATAGCATTTGGCTAATCTGATTTTTAGTCGGAGTGAAAAATCATTGCATGTAAATAGTCTTCTCATACCATTAAAAGATACTCTAGCTTTTTCAATTCTTGACTTTATTTCAACAAATTGGTCCAACTTTACATTACTGTTCCCAAGTATATATAGGATTCCACAGGCTTGATTATTTGGCTCTTTAACTGAACTTGTTGAGATTTGCTTATTATCATCCACTTGGTTTTAGATATATTCACGTGGAGACCATACTCTTCGCTAACTTCTTGTTGAAAGGGTCTTTGCACCCTTTCAACAAGATCTTGAAGTTCCTCGCTGTTACTGGCCAGCAAGACGGTCTCATTGGCGTATCTTATGTTGTTAATCATCTCGCCATTTATTTTGATGCCTTTGTTAACTCCCTCTAGTGCTTTGTTAAATATTTCCTTTGAGTATAGGTTAAAGAGGAAGGAAGGTAAGACACAACCCTGCATTTTTATACTGTATTGTGTTGTTTTTCATATATTCATAATATAAGGTTAGCTTGGAACATTTTTTTAAAGTATGAAGAGTCAAAGTTAGCTAAATAAAATATTTTTACTCGCGATACTTGCAAAAATCTCGAAATCTAACGATTATTCACTAAGGTCATATTCACAAATTCCGGTGAGTTAAGAATTGGCCAATCAGAACCCGAACGTTGGTTTTTGGGATGCCGGTATATATATTTATGTATATGTATAATATTTGCAAGTTTGGATAAAAAAATTAAAAACTATTTTCGTTTCACATATTGCCTTATATGTTTTTAGGTGTTTTTAATGCTTGTAGTTACTGTCGGTAGCAATATAATTTTTATTTTTATAAACAAAAATAGTTTTCATTTAATGTTAGTAAGAAATATGATTTCTCTAGTTAGAAATCATGTTGCTTATTAGCAATAACTCCAAGCAATAACTAACTTGAAAAGCCACAGCAAAGTGTGTGAAATATTTTAAAATGACGTTAATTGTTATTATGTTTTTGTAACTAATACCCAAGAAAAAAACACTAGTATTATATGCATATACGGGTACTTAGATTATAATCAGTAAAGATTAAATAATAAACAAATTTTCATTCTTAAGCTGCAATGTGTTGAATATAAGGCGTTCCAGAAAGTTGTTTAAAAAATTTAAGAATATAACTTACAATGCTTGGTTAGCGAAATCAGCAGAGTAAAAGTTTAAATTATTATTTGTCTTTTTTCATATTTATTTTATGTATTTTAAAGACAATTCAATATAATTTTATACGTATAACCTTTTGTTGTATACATCGTCAGCCTTGAATTGAAAAATAAACGTACAGGGTACAGAGCTATTATCAGTTACCTAAAAATAACTCAATTACTAATTACTTCCTCTACTTAATTGAAAAAAAAAAAACGGTCAAGTGCAAGTCGGACTTGCCCAATTAGTATTCCGTACGGTGATTGCTTTTAAAATAAAAAAGTTTGTTACTTTAAATGAGTTTTCAACAAAGATTATTTCGGATCTTCGTTGAAAACTTATGACCTTAAAATTTTTGTTTTTTTTATATACCAGATAAATTATCTAAGGTGATGCACTCGTGGTAATTTTCGTTCAATCTACACCTTGTGGAGAATATTCCAGAATTTTTTCAAAATCTTTTGATCAGTACTTTTTCGAGATAAGGGGAGCAGCGGTTTTTTGGCAATTTTTTCAAAATAATGCAAAGAAAAGTGTACGTATTACATCATATATATTTTTGAACTCTAGTTTTTACAAGTTTTCATTTGAGACTCCACTCGATGTCCTGGTAATTTTTTTTTTCATTTCCAAATTTCACCCCCCAAAACTTACCCTTTAAGTCAAAATTTAACTTTCAAAACTACACTGCGCTTATTGGGCCATCAATTCGTATATTTTTGCCAAATTTTAATTTTTTATGAACAAGTAGTTTCGAACAAAAATTGAGTGTGACAGACAGACAGACACCGAAGTGATCCCATAAGTGTTCCGTACGGAATCCTAAAGAATACCTCCTAATTAACTTTATAATTAATACATTTTACACAACAATTTATAAAATTTGTGACATCGTTTTGATATTATTTGTAGACTTATGAAGTTATCAAAGACTTGCAAAATATTACCGATTCTTTACTCTAACACAGAGTGGTTTTTAATTGATATTAGGTTACCGCTCTACTACAATTTCTATAAAGGTGTTTCGGAAGTTGTTTAAAAAAGTAAATGGTAGACTTAACGAACTAATATATTATTATAATCTCTGAAGATTTAATCGCTACGACTTGCGGGTAACCAATAATCGCTTCCTTCGAGATATGAAACAATACAAAAAATAAGAAGCTTAAAGTAATTAGAATACTTTAAAAAGTAATTGATTTGCAATAAATATATACATTATAGGTATTATTTTCTATAAAATAATTGAATTATTGCAAAAGCTAATTTAATCCAAATAATTAATTGTGTAATTAATTGGTAAAGAATTATTTTCTTCAAATTAACAGTCATTCGTAACTCATTAATGTTCCATACGAAACACTTATAAGATCAATTCGATGTTTGTCCGTCTGTCTGTTAGTCTGTCACACCCGATTTTCCCCAAAACTATGACATAGAAAGTTGAAATTTGGCACAAATATAGGAATTCATATAGGATTGATTGACATATGGGGGAGGTTATTGTAATATATACTTCTAAATATAGGTACTGTACCCGAGTGGAGAGTCGCTCTTGTACCGAGATATATTTTTGTTTTATTTGTTTATAATTAAACAAATATTTAGGTAGTAAATAATTCTTTTACTTTTTAGTGTACCGTACGGAAACACTTATAAGATGACTTCGGTGTCTATCTGTCTGTCTGTCACACCCGATTTTCTCCGAAACTACTTGTCATAGAAAGTTGAAATTTGGTAATAATATAGGAATTGATGGCCTCATCAGAGCCGTGTAGTTTTGAAAGTCAAATTTTGACTTAACGGGTTAGTTTTGGGGAGTGAAATCCGAAGTGAAAAAAAAATTTTTTTAGTAGGTCATCAAGTGTAATGTCAAATGAAAGCTTGTGAAAACATGAGTAAATATATATATAAATATATATATATATATATATATATATATATATATATATATATATATAATGAAATACTTGCGCACACTTTTCTTTGTATTATTTTTAAAAATTCGCGAAAAATCGCTGTCCCCCCACCTTATCTCGAAAAGTACTGATTAAAAAAAATTTTGAAAAAATTCTACAATATTCTCCACGGGGTGTAGATTAAACGAAAATTATCACGAGAGCATTACCTTCGATAATTTATCGGGTATATAAAAAAAAAACAAAAATTTCAAGGTCGTCAGTTTTCAGTAAAGATTAGCAACAGACTTTGTTGAAAACTCATTTGGGGTGTGTTTTGTGAAGTCACTAATCATTTTATACCACCGTAATAATATTTTTTATTTTAAAAGCAATCAACGTACGGAACACTAATTTTGCAAGTTCAACTTGCACTTGACCGGTTTTTTAATATTAATAGATTCTAGATTGAGCTAGATTCATTTATTTGCTATTAGATAGCTAAGATGCTATAACTATTATACATTATTGTCTAACAAAAGCGTGAAAATACATACTGGATCTTAAGATATATACATGTTAGGGACCTAATTAACTTAGCCTAGGTAAGGATTTTGTTTTATTTTAAAAGCAATATCGGTACGGAATCCTAATTGCGCAAGTACAACCTTCACTTGACCGTTTTTAGTGTTCCACACTGAACACTTATAAGATCACTTCGGTGTCTGTATGTCTGTCTGTCTGTCTAGCTGTCACACCCGATTTTCTCCGAAACTATTTGACATAGAAAGTTGAAATTTGGTAATAATATAGGAATTGATGGCCTCATCAGAGCCATGTAGTTTTGAGAGTTAAATTTTGACTTAAGGGGTTAGTTTTGGGGGGTAAAATCGGAAGTGAAAAAACAAATTTTTTACTAGGTCATCGATTGTGGTGTCAAATGATAGCTTGTGAAAACACGAGTAAAATAATATATATATATATATATATATATATATATATATATATATATATATATATATATATATATATATAGCGTAATACTTACGCGCACTTTTCTTTGTATTATCTTTAAAAAATCGCGAAAAATCGCTGTCCCCCCCGCTTTATCTCGAAAAGTACTTATCAAAAATTTTTGAAAAAATTCTGGAATATTCTTCATGGGGTGTAGATTGAACGAAAATTATCACGAGTGCATTACCTGTAATAATTTATCTGGTATATAAAAAAACAAAAATTTCAAGGTCATCAGATTTCAGTCAAGATTGGAAACAAACTTTGTTGAAAACTCATTTGGGGTGTGTTTTGTGAAGTCACTGATCATTTTGTACCTCTGTAACAATTTTTTTTTATTTTAAAAGCAATCAACGTACGGAACACTAATTGCGCAAGTTCAACTTGCACTTGACCGGTTTTTGTTTATTTTTTATTGTATGCATATAGCTTTAAAAAATACGAGGTATCTTTTAACTTAGGACTTTTTTAATAGGTTATTCACTACACACTAAAATAAACTACTTCACCGCATATCTTCTTCACAAAAGGCGAACCGTAAGAAAAATATGACTTCTTAAGTTTTTTTAGTGTTCTGTACTATTATAAGATCACTTCTGTGTCTGTCCGTCCGTCTGTCTGTCCGTTTTTCACACTCGATTTTCTCTGATTTTTTTTTATCGTTCACCTCCCCGCCTGAGTAGAGATTTTACCCTTTTTCATATCCTAAAGATATCGGCGAGGATGCCGTAATATCCGTCAACATTGTCCAAGTGCCGAAACATATATTTCTGTATTTCACAGCACCTTCTAGACAACGCGGTAGTGCTGTCTCGGCCGTTATTGCATTTCTGCCAACAACTACTACCGTACATGGCCAGGCCAAATATACTTAAATAATTTAATAAATGAATATACCGACCTGCGGAATTGAACCCTCGACCTTCTGCACAGTAAGCAAGGTATTACACCACTGAGCCACGGGCCGCCACTTTACATAGAAAGTTAAAATTTGGCACTAATATAAGAGTTGATGGCCTCATCAGAGCCGTGTAGTTTTTAAAGTTAAATGTTGACTTAAGGGGTTAGTTTTGGGGGTTGAAATCGAAAGTGAAAAGAAATGTTTTACCAGGTCATCGAGTGGGGTGTGAAATGAAAACTTGTAAAAACATGAGTTCAAAAAAATATGTAATGTAATACTTGCGCATAATTTTCTTTGTATTATTTTTAAAAAAATTGCAAAAAATCGCTGTCCCCCCCTCTTTATCTCGAAAAGAACTGATCGAAATTTTTTTAAAAAAGTCTGGAATATTCTCCACAGGGTATAGATTGAACGAAAATTATCACGAGTGCATTATCTTTAATAATTTATCTGGTATATAAAAAAAAAATTTCAAGCTCATCACTTTTCGGTAAAGATCGGAAAAACAACTTTGTTGAAAACTCATTTGAGGTGTGTTTTTTAAAGTCACTGATCATTTTATGCCTCCGTAACAAAAATTTTTATTTCAAAAGCAATCGACGTACAGAACGCGAATTGCGCAAATTCGACTTGCCGAGTATTTTTTAATCACGGACTTGTAGTAACTCATACTTATTCTAATTTCGGTTTCTTCAGTAGTGTTTTCTTCTACTCTTTTATCTTCTCTTGGATTAAATGTAAATTTAAAATGAAGACATCTTTGGTATTGAATTTTTTCATTATGGCGCTGAACCATGAGATCGTGGCGTATCTTGTCGACAGCATAGATACTAGCTTGGTACAGTAACATGTAATACTTTTAAATACCACTTTCTTTAGGGTCGAATTAAGTAAAATCTAAGGATGTTATTTTAAGACTTCTTTTGTAAAGTTATAATTCTGTAATTAATTTTTGGCGTCATAAGCACTATCGCCTATTAAAAAAGTACCGACCTAAAAAACTACCCATCTATATATTTCTGATTTTGTTTTAGATAAAGACTTAGGTTTTTTACGGATCGGCTCCCTTAATGTTAGGGTTAAGAAGACCACAGAGGCCTTTAGTAATTTTTTAGGAGTTGGAAACAGCGGCTCTATAAATCCAAGCGACCATCTATCGGAAAAGGTGCATAAAGGATGGGGATCAGCTGATAATGTCAATAAGGTAGTGATATTTTATTTTATGTAGCACATTTTGTGTTAGAGGTGAATTTATTTTTCGTATTTCTAATAGGCGTCTTCGTTTAAACAATGTAATGAGAATACCGTGACAAAACGAGCCCTTACATATAAACCGCAGACTCTTAACAAATTCTGTTAGAAGCTGCAAAAATAACGTCATCAATTGTCTAAACAGCGTTGACGAAGATGATGACATTCCTGCCGACCTTTTCGTGATAGAAATGAGAAAGGGAGGTGTAGGCCCGAATACTGAACGACAATACACCACTATGTGTGACCTTCCCAAAAATTGAGACCACGAATCGTCACTGGTGTACGAAGTTAATAAAATGTTCTGTTCTATATTTGAACTGCTAATCAATCAGGAAGTCAAGTCTGGAGAATACCCAGTCCAAATCTGAGATAGTTTTCAGGGCTTCTTTTACTGCGTGAGACCGTGCTTTATTCTGCAGTAGTCTCGTCGATCTTCCACTGCCAGTAAATTATTTTTTCTTCCAGGGTATTACTAATATGAAGCTGCTAATAACATACACTGACAAAAGTGGAAGAAACTCCAGACCTTACGACCAGAGTATACATTTCCAGGTTTTTGGTGCGCTCAATCCAAATCCGACCTCAGAATTGCTCCATCATATCAGGTTTTCGAGATATCCTAACCTAAAAATGCAAAAACACGATTTTTCGCTATATTCGGGATTATATTACACCTCAAATTAATTTTTCTCCATAAAACTCGTTAAGACATATGAAAGTACTACTCTTCCCCATCAAAATGCATTTTGAATTTTTCAGATATCTTATTTCTTCTCAGAGGAATCATCTTTCTCGTAGCAAGATTGTTTATTTGTTATCATATATAGTATCACATTTTCATGTACCATGCTTCTTATTTTTTTTATGTCAACTTTTAGTAAAAAAAGTTTTAGACGAAAGTTGAAGGGTTTTGAAGGGGCAATAATTTGATATAATTGTGATAACCTTGGAAGATCATTTTGAAGGTCGTTTCAAGGTCAACTTTGATTTTTTTAAATGAGAACCCATATTTTTTATGATATCATGTTCTGTTCCTCTAGCAAAAATACACAACTTTTATTCGAAAAATTTTTCTCGATAATACTCCATTCTTCAATACTTCATTGATAAAAGACATTATACTCCTAATCCCCAAACAAGCATAAAGGCAAATGCACCTGACATAACCTCATGCGTCGAGTGAAAATTGTTAAAAGATATTACATTCTTAGATCCTAAAAGAATCAAAATTTAACACAACCGAAAGGCAAACGTAACAAACTCTTTTTTTATGGGTCTAGCACACGTGGGTCTGCAGGAAAGTCCCTAAAGCGCTACAGGAGCGACACGTGTGCGGAAAAAGCGATTAACGTTGTTCTGGAATCGCTGTAAATTGCGGGCTACATCCTTCGAACACTTTCCATGAAAATACTTGTAGAATAAGCTCAAGTCGCCAACCGTTCTTCTTCAGCGAATCAAGGCCGCCGGTCAGTTCCGGGTCTCCAATCAGACAAAGAGCTCTCAACAAATGCAGTGTATGTTTGGGAGCGGAGCCCCAAACATGGGAGTAGTATTCCATAGTTGGTCGAATTTGAGCTTTGTAAAGAATTAACAGTTGTTGTAAGCTTTTTGGTTCGAAATAATATTTCCAACTTTTGAGAAGCTCTCCTTGCTATGCCTGCAACTTGTTCATACCAGGACATATTTTCTCCCAAATTATCGCCCAACAATTTTTGAGGACATATTTTCTCCCAAATTAACGACAATGTCAGAGGAATAGAGTGCCCCGACATAACTATGTCGGGTTCAGCAACGTTAAGTTTTTTTAGAAAAAATTGCCGCCTGGGTTTTTGTAGCGTTAAATTCCACTTGGTTACTGTCACCCCAAGATAGAATTTCTTCCAGGTCTTTGTTAAGTTGAATGACTTTCTGCTGTCTGCGGATATTCGTCTGAGTAGGCGATGTCCGAGCGTTCAAAGTGAATGAAGAGATAGGCGTACTATCATCTGCAAAGCTGTAGATTGGATTCCCGGTCTTTTCCAGCGAATCGTTAATGTAAATGAGAAAGAAAGTAGGATACAGTATGGAGCCCTGGAGCACACCGGCGTTAATAGTGAAGATGTTAGAAAGAAATCCGTCGACTACTACTCGTAAAGAACGCTCTCTGAGGAAACATGAGGGCCACAAACAGAAGTTTATCAGACATACCAGAAAAGCGTAGCTTAGCCAACAGTCCATCGTGCCGAATGCCTTGGATATGTCAAGAGCAACCGCTTGAGATTCTCCAAAGTGTTCAATTGCGTTGTTCGAAACATGTGTTACATAAGTCAGAAGATCTCCTGTTGATCTATGTTTACGAAAGCCATATTGGTGATCGCTAATAATGTTGAATCCTTGAAGATACTTTAGAAGATGCTGATTGATAGCCTTTCCATGACGATATTTTCGGTCGGTAGTTATTTGGCAAGGTCTTCTTGCCTTTTTTAGGTGTCGGCTGAACTATGGCACATTTTCAGCAGGAAGGAAATATTCCCTTTCTGTAGGATAGGTTGAAAAGTCTACAGAAAACTGGTGTTAGTTCCCTCGCACAGTTTTTGAGAACTATGGCAGGTATTCCGTCAGCGCCAAAAGCTTTTTTGGTGTCTACCTTCATTAAAATACGTTTTATGATACGCTGTCTGAAAACATTATCGGGCATCCTTGACTGCACTATGGGAATAGTAGGTGGTGTTTTTCCTTGGAAATCGACAGTAGAATGTGAAGCAAAGAGCTCAACCAACAAGTTCGCTTTCTCAACAGATGTTGTTGCAATAGAATTATCTGGCCGTGTGAGAGGTGGTATGGTGGATTTGGTGAAATTTTGACTAACTGCCTTAGCGACTGAGCAAAAGGACCTGGAATTGTCGGGACAAGCGAGAAGTTTGTTTCTAATTCGTTGATTGTGTGCCTCCTTGGTTTCATCGATAATTTCTTTACATCTTTTCCGGGCACGAACAAAGGTGTTACGATTTATGGTGTTAGGATTTTCACACCCTTGTCGGTAGGCAAGATGTTTAGAAGCAACAGCTTCTTTGCATTTTCGGTCAAACCAAGGCTTGCCGTTGGAACCAAATTGGTATGGTTGTAACGAAAACGCCAAACTAATTAATTTCAACGGACGATTTCTCCGAGAAGAAATAGAATATCTGAAAAATTTAAATTCGTTTTGAAGGGAAAGAGTAGTACTTTCAGATGCCGTAGCGAGTTTTGTGGAAAAAAAATTAATTTGCTGTGTAATATAGCGAAAAAACCGTGTTTTTGCATTTCTAGGTTAGGATATCTCGAAAACCCGATGTTATGGAGCAATTCTGAGGTCGGTTTTGGATTCAGTGCACCAAAGACCTTCGCAAAAGAATAGTCTGGTCTCAGAGTTTGAAAAATGTTGGGCTGTGTAAGAGTATAGCTCAGAAAGGAGGGTTTATCAGGTCAGGGCATTCCTGATACCACTAAATGAATGGCAACACCTATTTTGCATGGATGTTTTTGGAGTAGCCTTTGATGGTTGACCTAGGCGGCCCTTGATTTACACCTCTTAGGATTATCGTACAATATCTACTTTTCATTATAAGTAACGATTTTCCGCAAAGAAAAATATTTTTTCTTGCACCTGGAGAGCAAGTATAGAACAGTATCGTAGCATTTGCTGGGACTCCTTGCCAAACCTCTTTAGCTTGTGAAGACCGTGAGAAATACGTGCTGGATTACTCAGAGTGCATTTATAAGTTTAAGTTGAGTCGTCTACTCTTCTCATCACGAAAGTTGAAATTTAACTCTCGAAACCTCTATAATCTCTTTTTACACATACTGTATGCTACATTTTTATCCAGTGCCCAGCAAACTATTCTATTCCATTCAGTCTCGTTTTTGCTTTGCTTTTCGAACGATATCGCGTCTACAATTGATTTTGAAATGCTCCTCATAGTAGCGCCAAGCATTATACCTCGTTTTATAGCTAAAAGATGGCACTTTAAAATGACTATTAGGCGGGAAAAAATTTAAATTTGAATGGGTTCTGTTGTCAATTAAAGAATGGGACTTGGGATGAAAAGATATTATTTTTTTATTGTAAGTTCAAAAATCATCTACTGTATCAATTTGAGTGCTTTTTGACGTTTTTCCTACCATTGCACGAGGCATTTTCTGGAATATCTACTGTCCCAGATTAAAACACTGGGTTATCTCGAAAAGAAAAATATTCCTGAAGATGCCTTGCTTAATTCGCCTTCACTCCAATTTGGTACAACCCAACCTCAAGGACAATGAATTGTCATTTAACCAATGCCATGAACTTTTCCATGCCAGTTTAATGCTTCATCATATAATTTCTATAACCTTTCATTTTAGGACTCAATAATGGCAGCTCCAAAGGGATACATAACAAGAAAAAAATCAAAAAGAGGCATTGATACTGAAATGAATAGTACTCCTTCCACACCAAAAACCCCAGTCAAGAATTATTCTACAACTAGTCTACCAATAACCGGCCAAACAAACGATTCGGACTCAGATGGTGCTGCTGGATTTGACTCTAATTGGAAGAATTGAACTAGCGATTGTTTTTACATTGAGACCTATGAAAAGATAAAGGCCAATTTAGATGGTCAGATAATTGTTGAAATTTCAAATCAATTTTATTTTATATCTTCTCCCAGCTGTCAGACGTTTGTCAAATATTTGTCAAAGATCCAGTGATTTATAAAAGGTTTGTCAAATATATTTGATTATCTGAAATGGCATAGGAATATATGCTTCGATACGCGGGTTTTTCAGAAAAAGGTTTTATTTTGGAATAGGCTTAAAATGGTCTAATTCTGAAAGACTTACGAGAAAATACCGGGGGGAATGCCGTTTTTGCACTTTTTTTTTGGTAAATAAAAATTAACCTATATCACTGACAACTGTTGATAACCACTGATCGAAACTGTCAGTTGTTTTCGGAAGAATAAGCTCCGTTCACATTAATGGGTGAAATGTAAAGGTCAGCCTAATCTTTTCAAAAGATTATTAAATTTTTTTCAGTTATACTCTAATCTTATCACAAAATTGCTTATTGTCATTTTTTTTGGTAATTTTTCAGTACACAGGCTTTTCAGAAAAAGGAAGATTCCTTTTTATTAAAGACGCTTAAAATGGCCTAAATTTAAAAAATTTATGAGAAAAAAATCTGGAAGTAACCGAGTTTGTTAACCTGAACTAACTGAAACTAACCTGAATTAAATAATCAGCAATTACAAAGCTGAGAGATACAACTAAAGACACCTCAATGAGGATCTTGAGAAAGGCAACTAGACTCAAGAGAAAAGGATGGATGAACAACGAAATCTGGCTTGAAAAGACAAGGAAGAATTATAAAAAAATCAACAGAATCATCAAAAAAGAAATAAAAATTGCTAAAGAGAAATGGGTTAATGAACAGTGTAATGACATAGAAACGCTAGAAGACAAGCGTGATAGTTTTCATCTCCATAAACTGAAAATGTTGAAATCTTAAAACTACTGGATGATGAAAATGCTAATCTTTTACTCAACTTGTTCAACCAAATCTACAACACAGGAAAAATACCCAGGCAATGGTTGCAGTCTACTTTTGTTACACTCCCTAAAAAATCCAACTCCAAGAAATGTAACGAGTACCGTTTAATAATCCTAATGTGTCACTTAGTGAAAGTATTTCTACGTATCCTACCCTCTAGACTTCGGAGAAAAATTGATGAGAACATAAACGAAAGCCAGTTTGGTTTTAGAAATGGAATAGGAACGAGGGATGCTTTGTTTGCAATACAGGTGATGACTCAAAAATGCCTCGATCAGCAGAGAAATGTCTTCGCTTGCTTCATAGATTATGAGAAGGCATTTGATAATGTGAACTACGACTAATTAAGTTATTTACTAAAACAAATTGGACTAGATGGTAAAGACATAAGGATTATTAAAAACTTATATTGGAATCAGTCAGCTCAAATAAGAATCGAAAACATGTCAACGGAGAACATACAAATTTTAAAGGGCGTCAGGCAGGGATGTATATTGTCGCCCCTTCTTTTTAATCTATATTCAGAATCGATTTTCCAGAAAGCCTTGGAATATATAGAGGTGGGAATAAAGGGGAATGGGAAACCTGTCAACATCATCCGGTTTGCTGACGATACGGTGCTCCTTGCTAATGATGAAGAAGAATTGCAATGTATATTGGACAGAGTCAATACCATCAGCCAAAGATATGGACTCAGAATGAATATTAAGAAGACAAAATTCATGGTCATTAGTAAAACAAAGGTCGACAATGTTAGACTGCGAATAGGAAGGCAAGACATAGAAAGAGTACAGAGATTTAAGTACTTGGGGTGCTGGCTCAACGATAAATCCCTATGAGGAAATTAAATGTAGAATTGAAATAGCCCGAAATACTTTTTTTAAAATGAAAGCACGTCTATGCAACCGGGATTTATGTCTGACTACTCGATGGCGAGCCACTAAATGTCTGTCTACTGTCTACGTTATTATATGAGGTAGAGGGGTGGACATTAAAAGCACGAACCATGTCACGTCTGGATTCATTTGAAATGTGGCTGTACCGACGAATGTTGAGAATATCGTGGACTGAGCGAGTAACCAATGTTGGAGTCCTGGAGAGGATCAATGATGAACCAGGAACTTTTAACTACAGTAAAAAAAAAAAGTATGCTGCTTTGGCCATATTATCAGAAATGCTAAATGTGGTTTTCTGCAGCTGATTATAGAGGGAAAGTTTGAAGGAAGACGAAGCATCGAACGTAAAGAGTTCTCATAGGTGCGGAATTTGCGCCAGTGGTTTGATATTAAAGAGGCTAGCACACTTATCCGTTTTGCTGAAGATAGAGAAGAATTCCAGTTGATGGTCGCCAACCTCCGTTGAGGAGAAGGCACTTGAAGAAGAATTACAAAATACATTCAATAATGAAAAAAAATGCCCTACCTTAATGTGAAAAAATTTTATACCTGCTATATTAGTGACTGGAGACCAAAGTTAGTTCAGGTTAGCAAAACATACTTACCTCGATTTTTTCTCGTCAATCTTTCAAAATTAGACCATTTTAGGCCTATTCCAAAAAAAAAACTTGTGATTTGCTCTTTTCGTGTTGTTTTCCGCAAAGAAAATTTCACAGCAAAGTTCCTTATTGGTTGGAATTTCACTATGACTGTAAATGTAGCTTTTTACGAAAACCCGCGTAACGAAGTTTTACCGAATATATAACTGTTTTACTATTGGGTGTGTGAATTAATTTTGGTAAAAATATCGCTTTATTGTAAAAAAATGGTTACAAATTAATTATTCAAAGTCTTACTCATCGCTAGACACTACTGTCTCCCATCTTTGTGGCAGCATATGAATACCGCGTTGAAAGAACGACTTATCTTTTGAGGCTATTCACAAATCGACACATTTTTTTTGGTATCCTCATAAGAATGAAAGCGCTGTTCAGACACGCCATCGATCGGAACAAGTGATAATCAGAAGCAGCAATATCTGGTGAGTACAGCGGGTTTGTAGGACATCCTATCCAAGCGCCTCTAGCGTTTCCTTGACTGGTTTTGCAACATGTAGCTGAAAGTTATTATGTTGAAAAATAACTTTGTCGAGTCTTTTGTCATATTGCGGTCGTTTTTTCCTTAATTGCCTCAATTGTTATTGATAAAGTTCTCCAGTAATAGCTTCGTTGGGTTGGACCAGCTCATAATATACTACACCCAGCTGATTTCACCAGATACATAGCATAAGCTTGGAGCCATGAATACTCGGCTTCGGCGAGGATATTGATTATTCACTGGGCTTCACCCATAATTTTTTGAACTTTAGATTATCGTACCGTATCCATTTTTCATCACCAGTTACGATACGATGCAACATATCTTTCCTATTGTACTGTTGAAACAGTTGTTCACAGGGGAAAAATCGCCTTTCGACGTCTCTCGGTTTCAATTCGTACGGCACTCAATTTCCTTGCTTTGAATCATTCCCAGAGTATGTAATCGCTTGGAAATGATTGTGCGATCAAGTCCTAATTATTCTGCGAGTTCTTTTTCTATTTGGCCTCCAATTCTCCATCTTTAAAGTTTTTCGGCTGGCCTTGACGTTCTATGTCTTCCATGTCGAAATCGCCACTTTTAATGCGTCGAAACCAGTAATCACATGTTTTTATCGGTGGAATATAATTACCATAGTTTTCCGACAGCCATCGACGACTTTCAGCAACGCTTTTCTTCGAATTAAACAAAAAAAGTAACGCTTCTTGCAAATGATGTTTTGTTGGCACGTAATTCGACATATTCAATGCTCAAAAAATATGTTGTTGACACTTCGGCAATATAACATATACTTAAAAATTAAAGTCTAATAATGGTGCTTCACCATGAATATATACAAGTTACGCCATCTCTTAAAATTCCCTCAAAATTAATTCACACTCCTTATATATTAAAATCAAAGTAAAGAAAATTGTTAGTTTATCAAATTTCAGCAGTTATATACTGTGACGTAGCCAAGGGGGGGCAGGGGTGGCATTTGTCCTTACCCTTTAGTTGTAACAAATGACGCCCCCTATAAACAAGGCTTTTTTATTGGGGTTTCACCTTCCGGTCGTCGGTTTTTAAATTGAATGTAAGCAGTTTAAAGTTGAACTGTGTAAAAGGGTGCTTTTTTTTATGAAAAATCTCCACTCTTCGGGTAATGATTTTTAATAGTATATCGATATTAGTTGGGAGAGGTTTAAACTTAGGAAGTTCCGGTACAAGAAGGTCTTTGTTTCATCAAGGTGTTGCGCATGCCAGTTGTCGTTTAAGGCCCTCATTTTATCGATGGGAGCCCCCTCTGTTAGCAGCCTCGCCTTTATTGTTATCTTTTTTCTTTAAAGAAACGTCTTTGTATTTATACGCCTCCGTCCCTTAAACCTGGTTACATCACTGATTTATATATATATATATATATATATATATATATATATATATATATATATATATATATATATATATATATTTTGAACTTTTTTTCTCAATTCCTATAGCTATTGTTGTAAATATTTGTCTTAAAAAACGTTGTCGTCTATATATGTTTATATATATGTATATATGTATATATATATATATATATATATATATATATATATATATATATATATATATATATATGTATATATATACATATATATATATATATATATATATATATATATATATATATATATATATATACATACATACATACATACATACATACATACATACATACATGTATATCTTCTTTCTCGACTCCTAGAAAACACTTCCACTTTTTTCATTCTTTATCCCTGAAACGATATGGCTTTATAAGTTCCTTTCTCCCCTTTAAATACTAAATGTGTTTCAAATTTGAACATGTTCTGGCGTTATCTTGGCAATAGAACAACAAAAACCTGAAGAAATTACAAAATTTAGAAGAGTGCCATTTTTACGAAGACATTACTCCCTCCAGTAAAGAAAATAAAAGGCAAAACTCTGCCCTTTACTTTATTTTTTTTAACGAAAAGAGTGTGGTTTATATAGTTATTTAAAAATAACATTTTTTTTAAGAATAATTTGAGATTATATACTCGCAAGGGCTCGCGGTAAAAAAAAGAAAAATACCATATAACCAGTGGCGTAGCCCGGTTTAAGGGACTGGAACATGTGGATACAGAGGAAGTTTCTTTAAGGAACATAGGAGAACATTAAAGGAGCTTATAGAGGGGAGCGTGTTTTATATCAATATAACCAACTTAAAATTTATATATATATATATATATATATATATATATATATATATATATATATATATATATATATATATATATATATATTTGGGTTTAAATGTACATATACACAAGTAATATATAACAATTATTCAACTAAGTGTTGTGTTCCCATTTGCCTTCTCCAAACCTCTCTATCGTCCGCAATCTCTTCGTTCATTCCTCGTGACCTCATGGCATGTCTCATATCTTCATTCCAGGATCTACGTGGTCGTCCCTTTTTATTTCTTCCCGGTGGTTTCCATGTCCAGAGCCTTTTGGGCCATCTTGTATCATTCATTCTGAGTAGGTGTCCAAATCATTTTAATCCTCTATTTTCTATTCTTTGTATAATTGTTTCTGTTGCTGCTGTTCTGTTGCGTATTTCTTGGCTTGTTATGTGTTGGAATTTGGACACTCCGGCGCTTCTTCTCAGGTAATCCATCTCTATCGTCGTTATTTTTCTTTTATCCTCTTCTTATATTACCCACAGTTCACTACCATAGCTTAAAACCGATTCTACCATTGTTCTTCCAATTCTCTTTTTGTTTTGTGTAGTTATGTTTTGATCCCACCATATTGAGTTAAAAGCTCCTATGATCCTCCTGGCTTTTTGTATTTTATTCTGTATTTCTTTTTTACCTATACCATTTTTGTTGTCAATCAGTACTCCTAGATATTTAAATTCCTTGACTTGTTTGACATGTATATCGTTGTTAATTAAGACATCAAATTCTATTTCCGAGTTCACAACCATATACTCCGTCTTTTCAAGGCTCACCTCCAGTCCCCATTAGTCTGTGTATAATCTCTTCAATACATATTCCATATCGAATGCATCTTGTGTCATTATTACTTGGTCGTCTGCAGAGTTTAACGATAATAGGTGTTTATCACTAATGGGGATGCCCATGCTTTGGCAAGTGCGGTTCCATTTTTTTAGAGCGTTGTCTACAAATATATTAAATAAGATTGGTGAAAGGCAACACCCTTGTCTTAGACCTTTTGTAATGTGGATAGCTTCCGAGAGATAGCGTCCTTGTTTCACATATCCTATATTTTCATTATATAACTATTTTATTGTTGTTATCATCCCTTCTTTTATCCCTACTGTTCTCAAGACATTCCAAAGTTTATTTCTCGGTACATTATCGTATGCCTTCTTAAGATCTATAAAGGTCATATGTATTTCATCATCTTTTTGGATCTTCTTTTCTATCAATTGTTGTAAAGTAAACAAGTTGTCTATACACGACTGACCCGGAGTAAATCCGCTTTGGTTTTCGGATATCTTTCTTTTAATTGTTTCTCTTATTCTATTCTGCAATATTTTACCGTACAGTCTGCTCATAGTGCTTGTAACTCAAAATTTCATTCCTGATTAAAATCATCTAGATAAAAATTTTATTCAGGACTTTATATTCATCATCATACAACAGAATTCCTTCATATCATATCTGTAATTCAGTTTATAACGAAAAATTCCTCCTTAACAACACATTGGGCGCCATTTTGTAAATAATGAAGAGTAATTGCTCCCAACGTGTTTTAAAAGGGCATTCAATCTCAAAGGCCCAAAATTTAAATTTAATTGGCCCGGTTTTGTTTTTTTTCAAATATGTAATAAGTTGCATACTTAAAGATATACACATTAGCCAAGTAAGAACGTGACCGATTGTATTCTTGAAAAAATGTATTGCAAAAACATTTTTTTGCCATCAATATATTCTTTGGTGTGCTAATAACGGCGCAATTACCTTAGTAAGTTGCCCAATCGCTCGAACCGAGGCCTAAATAAGTGACTCATTTCGGATTTTACGTGATTTCGACGAAATTTCGAAATCGATTGATACTTTTACTAAAATGCGTCGTAGATAAAGGTTCCCTTTACCTATTTTTTGTTGAATCGCTAGAATCGCACCTACCAAAAATGAATTATCACGAACACCTTCTTACTTGACAAACTGTATTAATATATCATATTTAGTATACACATACAATGTGTAAAGTAGGACATTTCGAATATGCCTACTTAAACACTAAGTAGGGTCTCAAACTTCTGTGGATCTGATATTTTTATATGGTCTTTATATTTTTTAATGACAATTTATAATTAGTGTTTTTTATCTATTTTTTATATGTTCAATTGGTTGTTGTTTTCCATAAAAATAATAATAGTAATGATTTATTATTTTTGTTTTTTTATTCTTAAAAATAAAAGTTCTGATTTAAGAAAAATGGTACCTATTAACTGATTCGTTAACTGTGAAACGTTAATTGCTTACATATATAAAAATAATTAGGAATAAGTCGGTCTGACTTGAAAATACTTATTAAAATTTGAAACCTTTCAGGCTGGCACTGAAACTTCAGACTGGCTTAAATAGCCAACTCATACCAATAGATATCTGAACGTTAATTCACACCAAAATCCTCAAAAACTGTCTGTTATTAACACACTAGTAGGGCAAACACGGAAGGAACCTCCACGTCACGATCGTAATCTGAAAAATGGGAGAATTGGCCCGTTTTTTGTTAGCGTATTTTTACAATTTTATCATAAATTTATTGAAGATAAACTAAAAATTCTGACAGATTTTGATTCTAAATAACAAAACGAAAAATTTGAGGGGCTATAGATGTCATTTGAACCTTCTAGTCGGGAGAAATTAGCCATTTTTGCCGTTTTTTTTCTTTTGTCATTGTTTATGATTAAATAAGTGTACTTGCAAACTGTAAGCTATTTTTTTAGTTAACTCGGGAAATATGTTGGACATTACTTTAATTAATCCAAACATAATTTTAGCCATTTTTTTACATATTAGATATATTTTTCACTCCTCATTATAGTGATTTACGTTTTTTTCTCCTGACGAATTTTTGAAACAGCTTTTTGTCAGTATACTATTACCTTACCTAAAGTATCAGAAAATATTCCTTAGTTCCCAAACTTTCATTTGAGGTACTTAAGAACTCATTTAAACAATTTAGGCCTGAGAAATTGATCGTTTTAGTCTCAAATTTAATTTTTTTTAATGCAAATTTACGATTTTTTTTTTTGAGTTTTATAATATTTTCAGTAACCAAAGTTATTTTTAATTATTATACACAGGTTACTGTACATGTTTAGTGGCTGACGAAGTCATTTGGACCATTTAGGCTGAAAAAACTGGCCATTTTATTTTCAATTTTATGCTTTTTTTGGTTTACAGGTACTTTTAAAAAATTAATTTTTCTTGAATTTTATCATATCTTCTGTAACGAAGATCATTTTTATTAGTTATAAAATGATTATCATATAATTTACAAGGAGAAGCATTTGGGTCCCCGATTTGGATGAAACTTGGTGGAGAGTCAGGTTTCACCCGTTTTATGTTTTATCTTACAGGATTTTTTTTTTTTTGAAAGAAAATTAATTTTATTTTGCTTCATAATGTTTTGAAAAAGTAGTAATATTTCTGTTAAATAAAAAAATACATTGCTACAATAATTTAAATATAATTTATTATTTTATTTAACTAGTTAGCTTGTATCATTAAAATTATTATTTTGTGCAGTAACTTCATAACTTTTATTAATTTAATTACACAGGCCGACAAATTTTTTACCCAGAAACCAGAATATACTTTTCCGAAGATTTCTGACGCTCTAAATTCAAATCCGAGGTCAGAATTTCTCTGTTGGCTCCGGTTTTTGAGATATTCTAACCTAAAAGTTCGACAATCACGGTTTTTCGAGATATTTGAAGTTATGTTATATCGAAACTTATTTTTTTTATGAAACCATTAATGGGATCCGAAATAACTCCTATTCCTCTTCAAAACGCATTTGGATTTGTCTGGATATCTTTTTTTTTATCCTTGAGAAATCATATGTTGAATTTAAGTAGTTAGACTTATTTCTCAATTTTTGGAAAATGAAAGGCATCGAATAAATATAATTCTTCGACGCATTAACTTTTCTGTTTGTTTACTAAACTCAAAATTAGTCTAATTTGAAACATCCTTCACCACAAATTAACAATCGTTACAAAAGTTAATGCGTCGAAGAATTGTATTTATTCGATGCCTTTCATTTTCCAAAAATCGAGAAATAAGTAGAAATACTTAATTTCAACATACGATTTCCCAAAGAGGAAAAAATATATCTGGACAAATCTAAATGCGTTTTGAAGAGGAAGAGCAGTTCAGTTAATGGTTTGATAAAAAAAATTATCTTTCGATAAAACATAATCTCATCAAAGAAATTCTGACCTCGGATTCCAATTCAGCGCGTCAGCAATCTTCGGAAAAGTATATTCTGGTTTCTGGGTAAAAGGTTTGGCCAAATTTTGTTGGCTTGTGTTATTATATCTTTATATAAAATTATCAGTAAAAAAGCAATCTTTCAACGTCATTACTGGTTAATTTATTTTTTATTTGTATAAAAAAATGGTATTAGATAATATTACATAAAAATATAACACAAAAATAAAATTCGTACTGGCCAGTTTTTTCAGCCTAAATGGACCAAATGACTTCCTCAGCCACTCAACATATACAGTAGCCTATGTATAATAATTAAAAACCACTTTAGTTGCTGAAAATATTATGAAATTCAAAAAAAATATTTAAAAAAAAAAAAGAAATCATAAATTTGCATTAAAAAAAAATTAAATTTGAGAAAAAATGACTAATTTCTCGGGCCTAAATTATTTAAATGAGTTCTTAAGTACCTCAAATGAAAGCTTACGGACTGAGGAGCATTTTCTGATATTTTAGGTATGGTAGTAATATACCGAAAAAAAGTTATTTAAAAAATTCGTCAAAAGAAAAAAAACGTGAATCTGTAAAATTTATCAATATTATGAGGAGTGAAAAATACTATAGTATGTAAAAATTGGCTAAAATTATGTTTAGTTCTATTAAAGTAATGTCCATGGAACACATTTCCGGAGTTGAGTAAAAAAAACTAGCTTACAGTTTGAAAGTACACCTATTTAATCATAAAAAAGGATAGAAGAAAAAAAAATGACAAAAACGGCCAATTTCTCCCGACCAGAAGATTCAAATGACATCCATAGCCCCTTAAATTCTTCGTTTTTTTTTTTTTAGCTAGAATCAAAATCTGTCAGAACTTTTAGTTTATCTTCCATAAATTTATGATAAAATTGCAAAAATACGCTAAAAATCTCAAAAGCGGGCTAATTTTCCCATTTTTGAAGGTGTTGCCGCAATTTTTCAGCGATCGCAATATTTGTTCCTTAATGTACTCAAGACGAGTTTTTTTTTTTTTTTAAAAAAAAAAGGTAGCAGTATCCGACGATTTCTGTTTTTGGCCTGTTTTGGTCGTATTCTAACTGGACTATGTAGGTTTTTCCCATTTCAAGCCATTGCGATCTGTTCTCTGCCTTTCTCATCCACTCAGTTCCTGCCTCTTTCCTGATGTCATCTCCCCATCTTGTATTTGGTCTTTCTGCACTTCTACGTCCAAGCCTTGGTCAGCACTCCAAAATGTTTCTCGTCTATCTGTCATCTGTTCTACAGGCCACATGCCTTGCCCATCTGCATTTTAATTCGGCCACTCTTTCTAATACATCCACGACCTTAGTTTGTTGTTGGCTCCATTCGTTGCGTTTTCGTTCCGTTAATTTAATACCCAACATTCTCGGTTCGTGCGCTCGCTGTGTTCTGGCTAATCTTTGAACATGTCTTTTTGTGAGACTGCATATCTCAGCTCCATAGTAGAGTACAGGGAGAATACATTGGTAGTACAGTTTTCTTTTTAGAATATTAGGTATTTCTAATGTAAGGCTGTCATGTCATCTAAACAGCTACATCACCACCGGAACAACAACAACCACAGACGATCCAAACAATCGCCTCAGCCGAAACTACTCCCGATAGTTTTACCAGATCTAACATTGTAGGTGATGGAAATTGCCTTTTCCGTGCAGTTAGCTTAGACTTATAATGCCACCAAAATCATCATGAAAGACTCCGAGAAGTTGCTCTAAGATATATACAACAAAACTGGTCGGAACTTCAGACATTTTCATTAATTGAAGAGGACGATATGAAAGACTTCAATAGCTACTATAACTATATGAGGAAAAATGGTACCTATGGAACAAGCCTAGGGATATTTGCTCTCTCGGAAACCCAAAATAGCAACTTTCATATCTTCTCAAAACAACGAAAAACAAGAGATACAAAAATAACTTTTAGGGACAGACCAACAATACACCGAAACTATTTACCTTCTACTAACAGGCAATCCAATGTCGGGACTTTTTGAGCTTCTGACACCACAAAACACTAAAACATCCGAAACAACAACAGTAGACCAATAAAAGAAGCATCGGGCGAGCGACGTAACGGTCGAGGACGTTGCCGGAAATGGAGCTCATCCAAAACGATGAAGACCGGGCAACCGAAAATGGACCTGCCAAAAGTGTTGTGCCGGCGAGTAAGTCGACCCGCACCAAGGCGGGAAAATCAAAGCAACGCATGAGTTGCACCACAGGAATCAACGAACACACCATACGTTGCTATAATAAAATCACAAGACCTGCCAATTTACAGCGATTCAAGAACAACGTGAATTGCTTTTTCCGCACACATGCCGCTCCTGGAGTATTTTAGGGACTTCCCTGTAGCACGTGTGCTAGACCCATAAAAAAAAATTAAGTTGCCAAATGCTGTCAAAGAGATTTTGATTCGTCGAGAACTTTCCTCGGTCATGCTGCCTTCAGTTGTAATCATTTTCTGTCCTAAGTATATATAATCTTCGATTTCTCCTAGACGTTGGCCGTTGAACCTTTTAGTCATGTGGATATCTATGTTCGTCATGATCTTTGTTTTGTTGATATTGATGGTTAATCCTACTAATCTGGAGTGGTAGTCTAGTTCCGTAGTCATATCTTGTAGTTCAGCAGGCTCATTACTTATGAGAATATCGTCGGCCAATCGCAGATGGTTAAGATATTCACCGTTAATGTTTATGCCTTTACCTCTCCGTTTTATTTCCCTAAAGATGTTTTCAAAATATGACATAAACATGGAGGGATCGTGTCGCCTTGCCTTACATCTCTTTTAATTGGAACTGGAGACGTTTTTCCCAGAGAAGAATATGCATTGTTGCCTGCAAATAGATGTAGGTAGATCTAGGTAAATATCAAAGCTATCGGACGTCCCCTGGAAACGGCAATTTCGGTAACGCTCTCTACTACCAGATCACCAAGAGATAACCAAAAAAAAATCTAATCTTAGAAAGAGCTCATGAGAAGTACGTCAGTGCACATTTTATAAAACCTGAACTAGTGATGAAGTCTGCAGACTTAACTGCAGAGAATGTTACAGAAAAGGATACGCGCACTTTAAATGGAAATTGTATTTCGGTGAAATGATTCCAAATTCTGCACAAAGGTAGATCTTGTGCTCCTCAACAAAAGTCTTAATGGGCACAACTCGCGAAATTGCTTCCTACTTCTACTATTCACCAAATCAACACCAATCGAGCCCAAACGAATCCAATCAATCATTTACCGACAATCGTAAAAAAAACTATGAGCGGATGTTCAAAATAGGATAATAATCTCACCTGACAAGTAAAATTGGATGCTCTTTTAGATTAGGTTATTAGTTTTTTTGCTACAAGCCCTACGAACCTCGAAAAACGGAATCATAAGGGGATGAAATATTAAAATTCATGTTGTACAGGCTAGAGTTCAGGAAGGTTTCAGATCAAAGCATGAACGATAGGTAGATATAAATGAAAATATGTTACCTGATTTTGTCAGATTAGATTTAAATGAATTACGTGATCTAAGTATAGGAACTTATCAGTTAAAACTTGCTCCTTCACATGCGTAAGATAATTTAAAGGAGTATAGTGCTCCCGTATTTTAATTAGACCAACTAATTATAGAACCTAAGCACTCGCATATACTCTAAACAGCAATGGATATCATATATAATCAACGAAGAAGATAATAAAAATCCTAGGACCCCAATATTAGGTTAATATTGTACCTGTAAATTTGGTTCAAGGACTTTAGGATCACGTAGCCACATTGCAATGCTTTGTTGGTTCTTTAGATATGCACGTTATGAACAGAACATTAAATATCCATCTATGAAACTTCTAAATAATGTTTCAGATGCTGGTCACAGATATCGTCCAAGAGATGAAATACCTGAAATAATCAATGTTATTTTAAAAAAAATAAAAAGTTAAAAAAATAATAATAAAAAAACAAAAAAGTTTAAAAATATATATAAAGTTACAAACGTAAAAAAAATTAAAGATGACAACCCAAAAAAGGAAATGAAAGGATGAAAAAAAAAACAAAAAGAAATGGGATAAGTATCCGCAACGTTATGAACAGAACATTAAATATCCATCTATGAAACTTCTAAATAATGTTTCAGATGCTGGTCACAGATATCGTCCAAGAGATGAAATACCTGAAATAATCAATGTTATTTTAAAAAAACAAAAAATTAAAAAGTTAAAAATAATAATAAAAAAAAACAAAAAAGTTTAAAAAATATATGAAGTTGCAAACGTAAAAAAAATTAAAGATGACAACCCAAAAAAGGACATGAAAGGATGAAAAAAAAAACAAACAAAAAGAAATGGGATAAGTATCCGCAACGTTCTCGTCGTTTATCCTGGTTAATGCTAATAATGGATAATATAATATGTTTATAATGTAATATTATTGACTTTTAATGTTTTATCCCCTTATGACCCCCCTTTTCACCCCCTTCGGAAGGATGAAAAGGCTCTAATACCTGAAAACTCCATGGATAAATGTCTGATTAAAAAATGCTTATATATGAATTTTATAATTTGAACCCTTCACAACCCTTTTTACAACCCTTTGGAGGGGTGGTAAGGCCTAAATAATACCCTTAATGTCTAAAAAATTGAACTGGGAACACCCGAAAATTCCATGGCCCCCTATTTTGACAAAAAGTGCCTTAGACATTAATGTATAAGATTTTATACATGAATTTTAATATTTCATCCCTTTACGACCTTGTTTTCGAGGTTCGTAGAGGTTGTAGCAAAAAACTGATAGCGTAATCTGAAAGAGCATCCAATTTTACCTATTGGATGAGATTATTATCCTATTTTGAGATCGGAACATAATTTTTTTTTGGATTGTCAGTAAATGATCGAATGAATTGGCTTGATTCGATGAACATGGGGAGTAAGAAGCATTTTCGCGAGTTATGCCCATTGAGACTTTAGTTCAGGAGCTCTGGATCTACCTCTGTCAAAATTTGGAGTCATTTCTCCTAAGCCCAATTTCCATTTAAAGTGTGTATGGTTCTTTTGACGATAGAACTTGGCGCATGTACTATTACTCCAGTTAATAAACCTCCAAATGCGGACTTTCGATGAACCTAGCAAATTCAGAAACAAAAAAATCAAAATAATGGCAGGGGATTTCAATTGTCTCACTGCTCTTTGGGAATATAAAAACACCGACCACAATGGAGAGGAACTCGAAGCATGGGCAGAACTCAATATCTTGGAAATAATACATAGCCCTAAATTGCCATATTTCTTCAACAGTAGAGTATAGAATAGGAGCTACAACCCGGACAAATACGTCAAAAACGTTTTTCCCAGAACACAACATCGTGCAGTTACTGAAATTATAAATCCAGCTGTGAAATCCAAACAAGTACCCTTTAAAAGAAGTTCAATTTTAAATGAGCTAGATGGAACCTATTCAGTCGAGGCCTAGAGCCAACTAAGAAACCTACGTGGAACTGGCGAGAGACAACATATAGCGACAAGATGCAGAACATCCTACGTACCTGGCTAGACGGGGAAGCAAAAACACTTCTTAAGAAATACCAGCACCTATACTCACAGGCCACAATAATTACAGGCCATATCCTCAGGTAAAAGGAAAAAATGTGCCAATTTAATAAGTCTGCAGACTTAACTGCAGAAAATATTGACGATAGAACTTGAGTCATGTATTATTACTCCAGTTTATAAACCTCCAAATGCGGACTTTGTTTTCGATGAACCTAGCAAACTTATTGCTGATCTGGACTGACGCAGCACAATAGAAGAGCATAGGAATTGATAACGAACTTTAATTTAACTTTTAAAACTGCAGAATTCTGATTGGGCCATCAATTCCTATATTTGTGCCAAATTCCAACTTTCTATGTCAAATAGATTCGGAGAAAAACGGGTATGGTAAACGGACAGACACCGAAATGTTCCCATAATTGTTATCTACGGAACACTAAAAATTAATCAATTCAAACAGTAAAGCTCAAAACACTTAAACTTAATTAAAATTAAATTGACCTTGATCTCAATACAACTAAAAACCTCTTTTGATGAGAGGGCGCTCTTTTCTACATGCAAAGAGGCATAGACCCTCTCGCCTACCATTAGCAAGACCGCTGATCTGTATCTACTTATCACTTAACTAACTTAACACTTTTCAAAAGCGTGTTCTTTCATATTTATTTAATTTATATATATTATCTAATATATATATTTTCAAACTTTAAATGAAAAGTATGACTTTAATTGATAATCCAAACGAGCAAGTCATTCATTAATTAACACTTAATTCCTGTAATCAAATAAATGAATTAAAACTCTAAATATGCATTTATGTATTGTTATTTTTGTGGTTATATAGGATTTAAGTACTTTGTTGACTTCTACAGTTATTTTAGGATTATATGCTGGAAAACCAGAAGTCATGTTCAAATTCGTCCACTTTTATTAAATAAATTTCACAATTTAAACGATATTTGGATGGGTGACCGCTTGCAAAAGCCGGATGCTATTAACAAAACAGACAGGTAGTAATTTTTGCCTCCAGCCTTACGGCATTATCTTAAAAGTGTATATTTCGACACTTGGATAACGTTATATAGACGGCCTTGGCCAAAAGTATTAGGCACCCTATAATTTACTTCATTTCTTATGTTTTGTAAAATCATATACAGAGGTAAAATTATGAAATAAATTAATATTTGGTGTGTCCGCCCTTAGCTTTAATTACAGCAGCAATTCTTTGGGGCATGCTGCGTACAAGCCTAGTACATTCAGTTGTACTTATGGCATCCCACTTTTCCATCAAAGTGCTTTTTTTAGCGCTGCTTTTGATGTTATGCTATGCTCCCGTATCTTGCGCTTCAAAATACTCCAAAGATTCTCGATAGGGTTTAGATCTGGAGACTGCGCCGGCTAATCCAACAAGACAATTTTATTGTCTCTAAACCAGCGCATCGTAGTCGATTTATGACAAGGAGCATTATCTTGCTGGAATTTGATGTCGTCTAAATTAGTGTCACTAAAAATGCGCGTTAGCGAAGGCATCAGTACAGTTTCTAGTACATTTATGTACTTTTGGCTGTTCATGCGGCCTTCACAAACGAACATTTCGCCGACACCTTTAGCAGCCATTCAGCCCCAGATCATAATGCTGCCTCCTCCGTGTTCTACAGTAGGTACTACGCAATCTGGATGGTATTCCTCGCCGACACGCCGCCTTACAAATGTCACACCTGACGTTCCGAATAGCTATAAGAATAGAAAAAATACTCAATTAAAAAATTAGTTATTTTGATTAAAATGAATTAAATCGGGAGTAATTTTATGTAGTTATTTGTTAAAATATCCGATTTGTCGGACCATACATTAGACCAATTCTCTTCGCTAAAATGTTGATGCTTCAGAGCCCACTCTATTGGTTTCTGAAAGCAAAGGTTTCTTTCTTGCTTTGCACCCTCTTAATTCAGCTTCCGTCAATCTTCTTGCCGTTCGAGAACTAATCGGCATCCTAATCTCTTCCCACAGAGTTGCAGCGAGCTCAGATGATGTTTTTTTTTTCGATTTTTAATAGACTCGCGGATGAATTTTCTGACCTGTCGCTCATTAGTCTTATGTTTTCTGCCCGTTTTCATTTTGTTGGCATGGGAGCCAGTCTTCACAAACGTTTTAATTGCACATTGCACTGCGCACCGAGAACATTTCACTAACTTGGCTATTTCTACTTGGGATTTGCCTTGTTCATATAGGGTTTGAATTTTAATTCGTTTTTCGATACCAAGCTTACTTTTCTTAGGCATTTCTCAAATATAAGAATGTCCAGTTCACAATAAAACACGCACGGAAGCTTCTTGGCACTACAGGTAGTAAAAAAGAATCTGATAAAACATTTTTCATTTATTTTTCAAAAAACCTCATTATCGAAATTTTGTGGGCCAGGTGTTTTATGGACCTGTAAAAGAGATTGTCTATTGTTTAAGTTAGCTTTTTACAGCGCCGCCTATAGTATTGTTAGAACAATTTTTCTTTTTTTTAAATATTTTATGAGTTTCAAGTATTTATTAGGGGTGCCTAATACTTTTGGCCAAGGCTGTAGTTATCGAGATGTACTAACAGAGCAGTAAGTAATTGCAAAGAAAATTATGGATTTTCAGCTTATTTTTCCACCTCGCAAGTTTCAATTTACCCACAAAATTTTAATCACACCTATTAAATTGTAGAAATTATTTTTTTAAAGTGGTACTGCAGAAGATAATCTCCCTTCGAACATAAAGAGTTTCTAATTGAACGAATTAAGGTAGTGCTTGTTGCTAGTGAGGCTTAACTCAGTGTATTAGTTCTTCCACCCCTTCTGCACTTTTTTTTATTGTTACTCCTCCAGTATATCCCTTTAGTCGCTCTATATCTATCCTGGCAGACTCGATCTTCTTAATGAGGCAATTTTCCCCATTATGGTAATTTCAGCTCTATATTTGGACGTTGGGTTCTTTACCTTTTAATGATTTTATCTTTTATACTTCAATGACACCACAATACATCACTACATGTAGATTATCCACTGTATGTGGCCTCTACATCATATCTTTACCAAATCAGGTTATTGAGCTAGACCTGTACAGTGGTGGTGTACATAGCGGGTTAGCTCCATCATGATTCAGCACTTTCATCGTTATCTCTAAGATTCTCGTTGCTGTTTAAATTCACTGACTTACACGTTATTATTGTCGACAACCCTAAGCTGATTATTAATTTCAAGTTCAACTTCCCTTTTGATAGTATTAAGTGGTGTGTCTGGTATAAGAATGTTTGTGGGTATTATCGAGTATCGATTTGTCACTCCTTGTTCCATCACCTGTAGATGTAGATATATATATATATATATATATATATATATATATATATATATATATATATCAAAAAAAAAAAATGTTTATTATCCAAATGGAAAAAATATTACAATAATTTTTATTCATAGAACATGGTTCAGGAGCACTATGGACCTTTTGGAAGTTTGTGTGTGCACCAAAAATTTTACCTCTCAATGTAAATACCATTACTAATACAAATAACAATTTAATAACATATCGATAATTTAACTGTACAATACTAGTTCAATTATTAACCATAATAAAATAATTCAATAACAAATTTTTATATAAGCGGAAACATTTATTGTACTTAATTAGCCTAAAATTACAGAAAAGTAATATGCATCTATACAAGTTTTTTTTTTTTAATCAGAAATACAACAATGGCAAGCAATTTCTAATTTTAGAGTGTCGTAAAGAGGGACAGAGTAGTCCAGGCTGAAATTATATATTTATGTTAGAAAACAAATTTTGTTTCAAATCTCCTGAAAGTTTGTCATAATCCAATCGTGGATGTTATGTTTCAATTTGTCAAAGGCACAGTTCATTCTTAGTTTTGTCGGTAGCATATTATATATTTTTGGTAATGTGTAGGAAATGTGCCTCTGAGTTGAAGCAAATATAGTATTTGGAAGATTTAAATTATGATTTGTATTAGACCTTATTCCCAATTCATGGTGTTCAATGATATTATTAAATTTCTTATTATTAAAACTGAATCTTATTATGTTTTTTATATAAAGTTGTCTTAAGTTTAGTAATCCAGCTTCTCTGTATAAAAGATAGGTATTGAAACATGTATATATATATATATATATATATATATATATATATATATATATATATATATATATATATATATATATATATATACAGTCGACACTGTTTATAGTGAAACTTTCTATAGTGAAATTTCGGTCAACATTTTGGTCTTTCACTATATAGAGTGTCGACTGTATATAATATATAATATAATATATATACGAGGCATGTTTTTTAAGTAAGTACCGTTTTGCGATTCCGCCGCCGCAGCGATACGGTCGACGTTCCGCGCGTGCGCGCTGGTAACCTACATCTCATGTCTACGCACTGACGCCATTACAGTCTGATTCTTCATTGTATACGTTGTTTACTGAGTGTTTAAGATGCCTCCGACAATCGTGAGTCCCGCCGATTGTGAAGTACGGGCTGTTATACGATTTCTTAGTGCTAAAGGCGTAAAACCGATCGATATTCATCGTGAGATCTGTGAAGTTTACGGACAAAACATTATGAGTGATGGAATGGTAAGGAAATGGGTGAGAGCATTTAAAGATGACCGCACAAATGTGCATGATGAAGAACGGAGTGGGCGTCCTTCGGTCGTTAATGAAGATTTGGTGCAGAAAGTGGACGAAAAGGTGAGAGAAAACAGACTACCATTTGTTCCTGCACTTGAAGAAGCACCTGGGTGGTCAGCGTCTTCAAGACGATAACGAAGTCAAAACATTTGTGATACAGTGGTTAACAAGTCAGGCGGCATAATTTTAAGAGGAGGGTATTCAAAAACTGGTGCCACGTTATGACAAGTGCCTCAATATTCACGGAAATTATGTAGAAAAGTAGATTAAGGTACAGGCTTTCATGTAAAAATAAAATTATAGCGATATCTTTGCACGTCTTTTTTTAATTCCAAAACGGTACTTACTTAAAAAACATGCCTCGTATATATATATATATATATATATATATATATATATATATATATATATATATATATATATATATATATATATACTTGTATATATATATATATATATATATATATATATATATATGTATATATGTATATATGTTATATATATATATATATATATATATATATATATATATATATATATATATATATATATATATACAACTGTTTTTGCTCACTTAGCAACGTACTCGTGGCGCGCTATTCATCCCTATAAAAACATATGCAACTGCATTTTCCCATCATTCCCTTATCGGAACTTGAACTTCAACTGTCAACATCTCTGCTATACCTGCTCATTAATTACATAATCGGAAAATGGATACCAGCTGTTGCCAGAGTTAACAGACGTTATCAAGAGACTGGCGCCTTTACACGGAGACCAGTACCAGGAAGAAGGTGTACCTCGGAGCGAGACGACCGGTTCGTTGTCAACACAACTCGAAGAAATCGTCACTTGACCGGCGTTGAGGTCCATCAGGAGCTTCGACGAGTTCGTGGTCAGTCACTGGACAGTCAGAAGAAGACCTAAAGAAGCTAACCTGACCCCGAAGAAACCAGCTAACGGACGCAAATTCACAGTAGCCCATCGACAAGCTCGACTCAGGGTTGCCCGAGAATATGTCGACTGGTCCTTAGAGCAATGGCGCTCCGTTTTATTCTCCAACGAGTCCCGAATGTGCCTACATGGCAATGATGGAAGAACACGAGTATATAGGAGGCCTAGGGAGCGCTATGCGCAGTGCTTCAATACTGAAACGGTCTCCTACGGAGGAGGATCTGTCATGGTGTGGGAAGGCATCTCATTGCTTCGATGCGGCAATACCTGAAAAATCGGCTGGAAGCAGCACTAAGAGCTAGGGGGGTAATACAAAATATTGATTTTGGTTTGTTATTGTTCCTTTCTCTTCCCCCTATTTTCAATCCTTGTTCTCCTTGTTTCCCCTTTCAATCATTTTAATCAGTAAAAAGCATAAGGTATACTATGGAATTTGGTATCGTTAGAAAGAGAATAAAATGGACTTTGAAATGATACTAAAATCCGTAAAAATATATGAACACTAAATTCTAGGATCCATGTTAAATAAAGCCAAATTGTTCAAGTCGATTTTTTTACGTGTATATATATATATATATATATATATATATATATATATATATATATATATATATATATATATATATATATATTATTTTATTTCTTCTTGGCAGACCCTCCTAAGTACTTGCACAACACCATGGATAAGAAGACTTTCTTCTAGCGTTGTTCGACTCTTATGTTGTTGGGCTGTAACCGCTTATCTTCTTCAGCACCCTGCCACCAATATCCGGTGAGCTGTCATTTTCAGCGTCGGCTCGAGAAATTATTAATATGTTTTTCTATGTTCTTTTGTTTAACACCATACCCGCGGTTAATAAATCAAGGCCAGGATGTTTGCACAAAAGTCGGTATCTGTTAGGCTTAGTCAAGAATAAGTACTTCAGGTACAATGTTTACAGTGCCTAACCCAGCTGCTCTGTACATTATTTTGATATATTTGTCTCGTAAAAGGATCTTAATCTTTACTATTTCTCAGTCCAGTGGGAGAAACCTATTTGATGAGACCACAACTGTGCTATTTTGATATATAGCAGCTTATATATCCTTAAGTTCTACAACTGATGCTTGGTATTTTTTTTTTCTTTTCAGCGATTATGCCGATATAGATTTGAAGCATTACAATATCGCCGATTCTTATGTTCAAAGATTCGTTGTCAACAATGATAAATTCAGGTCGGTTAGTCTCTATTGTTTTGTCTGTATTTATTGCACAATCTTTGTTTTATTGCTCTGCCGCATCTAATCTGGGTAATACTTGTTATATGGAATCTTAAGGTTTGTAAATTCATAATTCTTCGCTAATGCTTGATGAACTACTTTTGCAATGTTATTATATTTTTTAATACCTTTGCAGAGCATCCATAGCGTATATGTTGTATGAACTCTGTTGTCTGTTTGTAGAGTCGGCCTCGATATCGCTTCCCAATATGTGTTATTTTTATGTAATAATGCTGATTACTTGGTCGTAGACCAGTAAGAAATAAACTTCGCGCTCGGCAAACTCAGTAATGATTCCAGACGTGCGAAACCATTCCTTGGACCACTTTCATAAACCTAGCCAGAAGCAAATGCCACTGCAAAACGATAGTTAAATTATTTTGCCGTCTAAGTTATGACGCTCTATGGCGGATTAAACATTCTAGTTAATACTGAATTTGTTTTAAGTGCGGAGGACTATAATTATTACCCTGGCTGCAAATAGCTCGGAAGATGTGTTTTCCAACAACAAAAGCATATGCGGCTAAAGCGATTCACGTTGGTCTTGAATCGATGTAAATTGTACTCGATAGGAAACACAGTCCTGGGCAAATCATTCCAAAGGGATGAAGCTCTCCATACAAAGGACTGCTTGAAAAGCAGCTTGTACGAGAAATGACAAGCTGAACTTCGTACGGATGACAAGTGTTAGAATTCAGCGGGCTACCTCCATCGAACACTTTCCATGAAAATACATGAAAAATAGACTGAAGTCGCCTACCGTTGTTCGATGCTCCAAGGAATCAATGTTGCTGGTCAGTTTTGGGTCTCCAGTCAGGCGAATAGCTCGCTTCTGAACAGAATCCAAGAAATGCACTGTATGTTTGGGAGCAGAGCCCCAAACATGGAGGCAGATATTGGCTTCTATGGAGTACCCCGACATAACTGTGTGGGGTTCAGCAACGTTAACTTTTTTTAGGAAAAACTGCCACTTGGGTTTTTGTAGCGTTAAATTCTACTTGGTTACTGTCACCCCAAGATAGAATTTCTTCTGGATCTTTGTTAAGTTGAACGACTTCCCGTTGTCTGCAAATATTGGCACGTGTAGCCGATGTTTGAACGTTCAAAGTGAGTGAAGAAATAAGCGTACTCTCATCTGCAAAGCTGTAGATTGAATTCCTAGTTTTTTCCAGCAGATTGCTGATGTAAATAAGAAATAGAGAAGGAGACAGTACAGAGCCTTGGGGCACTCCGGTATTGATAGGAAAGGTGTTAGAAAGAAATCCGTGTATTTATGTTAGTTCTCTCGCGCATTTTTTGAGTACTATACCGTCAGCGCCATGAAGCTTTTTTGGTGTCTAGCTTCATTAAAATATGTTACGCGGTCTGAAGATAATATCGGGCATCCTTGACTTCACTATGGGAATAGTTGGTTGCGTTTTTCATTGGAAATCGACAGTAAGAGTATGAACCAAAAGTTGGTTTGCCAGTCTTCTTGATCTGTTCTTAACCACTAATCCGCTGTCACCGTAAATCCGTCGTTAGGTTCTTCTGCCCATAAACTGCTTTCGACCTCCAGTATCCTGCCAATCAGTGATAAAGAGGCTCCTAAACTGCGCAAGATTTGGCACTACAGATCTGCTAAATGGGAAGAACTCATGGAATATTTTCGAACTTTTCCTTGGTTAGACGTTTGTTATCGATTCGACGACCCATCTGACTACGTTAAGGAGGGTTCCGATGATATTCTGCTGGTATGGGGGCTTATATCCCTTTTTCAAAGAAATGTCCTTCCAATGGCAAGCCTTGGTTTCTAAACATCTTCCCTACCGACAATGATGTGAAAATCCTAACTTTGTAAATCGTAACATCTTTGTTTGTGCCTGGAACAGATGCAAAAAAATTATCGACGAAACCAAGGAGGCACACAATCAACGAATTAGAAACAAACTTCTTGCTGGCCCCAACAATTTCAGGTCCTTTTGGTCAATAGCTAAGGCAGGTAGTCAAAATCCACTGTACCGCCACTCACACGGCCAGATAATTCTAATGCAACAACACCTGTTAAGAAAGCGAGCTCGTTTGCTGAACTCTTTGCTTCACATTCTACTGTTCATTTCCAAGGAAAAACACCCCGACCATTCGCATAGTGCAGTCAAGGATGCCCGACAGCATAAAACGTATTTTAATGAAGCTAGACACCAAAAAAGCTTCTGGCGCTGACGGAATGCTTGGCATAGAATTTAAAAACTGCGCGAAAGAACTAACACCAGTTTTCTTTAGACTCTTCAACTTTCCTACAGAAAGGGAATATTTGCTTTCCGCTGGAAATGCTCAAGATTGTTTAGGTGTCTCTGTGGGGGCTTTCATAGTTCAGCCGATACCCAAAAAAGGCAAAAATACCTTGCGAAACAACTATCGACCAGTCGCATTGCTTTCAATAATATCGAAAGTCATGGAAAAAGCTACCAATCAGCATCATCTAAAACAGAGGTTCCCAAACTTTTTTTTCTCGTAAACCACTTTTAAAATTTTACTGGTTTCGGTGGACCCCCTGCTGCTACATTTCTACCATATTCCCACAACTCGTCAAAAAATGTGAAGATTAGATCTAACGATGGAAATTTGCGTCGTGGCTGAGTTCCAACCCGGAGTGGTAAAAATAAAAAGAAAAATAATATTTTTTCTTGTGTTCTATTTATTAAAATAATATGATTACAGACTTAATAGAATTAAAATTAAACATTAATAACGTACCGTAATTACAACAATGCAAATCAACAATTAAAAAAAAATAGCCATAATTTTAATGGGAGGGATGTACTTGATGGATTGACAGCAAATTATCAATATTTGGCTTCAGTTTTGTAAGGAATAACCGCAAATCACCCCGTTCTGTGATGTTCAATCTGCTCCTTTTTTTTGTTAATAGGTTTGTAACGACACTAAAACTTTTTTCGATAAGATATGACGAGGGAAACGCTATCAAAAGTTTTCTCGCAATTTCCCACAGCCCAGGATATTTTTCGGGTATTTCTGCCTGCAGTCAAAATGTTTGATAGCCTTTTTTAAATTTCACCTTCAGCTCCTCATTGGAGCTAAGCTCGAGTAGCTCCTCTTGTAATACCACATTCGCCACTTCCGTTTCATCAAATGGAATTATGATCCATGGTGGTATTTCCATCGTCAGAATATCTTCAAATCTATTTTTGAAGTCATCATTCAGGGCATTTAAATGTTGAACGTATGTCTAAATATCCTCATCAAGACATTCTGCCTGTGACAAGTTTAGAAACTGGGAGAATTCGCACCGACTAATATTTTGCTTCATAAATTTCAATTTTCCAAGAAAAGCCGAAATTACACCCTTTGTTTTTTATTAAATTTAGGCTGTCCCTTGTAACTGAAAGTTAATGTCATTAAATTTTTTGAACAAATCTGTCAAATACGCAATGTCTGCTTTCAATTTGATCAGGTTTTCTTTTAAATCTGGATCTTTACTTTCCAGAAACTCTAAAACTGATTCAAAAAGTGAGTAAAATCTTGTTAAACATGCCCCGTTCGACAACCAGCGTACTTCAGTATGTAAGAGCAATCGTTGGAAGTCTTCATCATTTTCGTCGCACAATTGTGCAAATAAACGGGTATTCAACGCATTGCTTCTTATTTTGTTAACTGCTTTAATCACAAATTGAAGCGATTGGTGCAATCTATCGCTTAAATTTTTCGCTACCAGGTGTTGTCGATGGATGACACAGTGAATTGCAGGTACTCCTGGTATAATTCTTTTAAGATGGCTTATAAACCCACGATATCGCCCGAAGATGGCAGGAGCTCCATCTGCTTCCACCGAAATAATGTTTGTAAATGGAATCGATTTTTCCTTAAAAAAATCACTCAGGGCATTAAATATTGATTCGCCTTTAGTGTCCGTCTCCAAAGTTTTCGCGAACAGCAGCTCTTCATGGATTTCTTCGTCCATAAACAAATCGAACATATGCCAATAATAATGCTTCATTACCAGGTAAAGTTGACTCGTCCAGTTGAATAGAAAAATGAGTTGTTTGCAGATAATTACACAAGAAGCTTTCAATATCAGAGCTCATTTCATCAATACGTCTTTGTACAGTATTGTTACTCAAAGGAATTCTTTTGAGTACGTCAAATGGAGGTTTGTGCAGAACAGTTTTTAAAACCTCTTCAACAGTGGGTAAAATTAACTGTTCTCCGATGGTGTGCGGTTTTCCAGATTTCGCTATAAGCAATGAGATATTGTAAGATTCCCGCAAGCCATCATCGTTACTTTGAGACGTTGAAGCGAACATACTGTGCACGGTGGGCCTCTTTTCATATTTTTCCTTCAATGTCTGTGAAAATATTTTAAATCTTTACCTATTTTATCAGGATGACACCTTCTTAGATGATCTTCGAGGTCCGATGGTTTCATAGAGTCATTGCTCAAAACTTTGTTGCATAAAAGGCATATGGGCAATCGTTTGTCTGCCTTTGATGGAAGAAAACCAAATTTCACATAATCAACACTGTACTGTCGACATTTCTTAGATTCAGCCATGTTTCGTATCAGTTACCTACCTGTAAAGAAAAAAATGTTTGTTTTAGTAATCATAAGGCGACTTTAACAGGATATGGCTATTTTAACAGAATAAAATAGGATTAATTAATTATTGCAATGAAAAAACCCAAATGCCGGCGGCACAACTGATTTTAATTATTAAAAGCAATAAACTGCTAAGACCCATATGGAGGTTTTCACAAAACGGCTGAACCTATTTTAATGTAATATAAAATATTTTTTGATTAATTATATTTTGATACATTTCTGTAAATTCGAGAGAAAATACTCACATCAAAACTCCGCGATTTTAATGATTTATTTATTACTTTGATGTACGTTACGAGTGGTACATAAAGACACGTACAATTTATGAAAATATTTTTAGTCATTTAGCATTAGCAACTACGAGGGCACTGACATATGTACAAACATGCAGGTCAGTCATATATCTCTCCTTTAGAGAATCACCACAGTCGGGTAAATAAATAATTTTATAATAAAAAGTACTAAAAGTTCAATCTTTCTCGGCTTTCTGTTCTTTTATAGAAGTATCGAATAATGGCCCTGTTCAGTATTTAATTTTTATTACGTACCTACTACACCCAAACAAAACAAATATAATATTATTACAATATAAAATAAAAGTATGAATAACAAATAGGCAGGTACTGGCAAACACTGACATCGATTCACTCACACTTTTCTTTTCAAAATTCCGGAAACAAATGAGTAACGTTTGTCCTTGGCATTTGTATTTGTACTGGTGAAGAATCAAACAAGTTCATGCAAGATTGCAAGCACAGCGCAAGTCGTATTTCGTCCCTTTGCACGTCTGAACGGGTTGCGTTGCGGGCGGGCAGCGCTTTGCAAGTCTCGACGTGCGTTGTATTGAATAATTTTTTTGAGTAGTGCATTATCTGCCTACATAGATAGGTAAAGCCAAGCCAACATTTTTGTTCTTTACTATCGAAACCAGATAAATTTTCGTGGACTCCCACTTACAACTTGTGAACCCCCATTTTTTTTTCACGCCAACGTAGACCCCCGTCGAGTCTCCCGTGGACCCCTGGGGGTCCACCTGAACCACTTTGGGAATCACTGATCTAAAACATCTTGAAGGATTCAATATTATTAGCGACCATCAATATGACTTTCGTAAACATAAATCAACAGATCTTCTAACTTATATAACACATGTTTGGAACAACGCAATTGAACACTGTGGAGGATCTCCAGCGTTTGCTCTTCATATATCCAGGGCGACCGTGTTTGGCACAATGGATTGTTGGCTAAGCCACGCTCTTCTGGTATGTCTGAAAAGTTCTGTTTATGGCTCTCAAGTTTCCTCAAAGAACGTCCTTTAAGAGTGGTAATCGACAGGTTTCTTTCTAATACCTTCACTATCAACGCTGGTGTGCCCCAGAGCTCCATACTCTTTCCTACTCTCTTTCCCATTTACATTAACGATCTGCTGGAAAGGACCAGGAATCCAGTCTATAGCTTTGCAGATGACAGTACGCTTATCTCATCATTAACTTTGAACGCTCGAACATCGGCTACTCATGCAAACATCCGCAGATATCAAGAGGTCGTTCAACTTAACAAAGACCAGTACCAAGTAGAATTTAACTACAGACAGTAACCAAGTAGAATTTAACGATACAAAAACCCAGGCGGCAGCTCTTTCTAAAAAAGTTAACGTAGCTGAGCCCGACATAGTTATGTCGGGCACTCCAGCATTGTCACTCAGTTTGCTGGAAGTTACTTTGGGATCAAATATATCTTGGCATGAACATGTTGCAAGCACAGCAAAGAGAGCTTCTCAAAAGCTGGGAATATTATTTCGAACTACAAAGCTTTAGACTCCACAACTGTTAATTCTGTACAACGCTCAAATTCGACCAACTATAGAATACTGCTCCCATGTTTGGGGCTCTGTTGTTGGATTCTATTTAGTAGTGCGCTGTTCGCCTCATTGGAGACGCAGAACTGGCCAGTAACCTTGATTCATTGGAACATCGAAGAACGGTAGGCGACTTGAGTCTATTCTACAATTCTTTCCATGGAAAGTATTCGATGAATGTAGCCGGCTTAATTCTTCCCAAGGCAGTGCATGCAGCTTGTTACTCCTCGAACGAACTCTTTTTATGGTATATGGAGAACCGCATCCCTTTGGAATAATTTGCCCAGGACTGTGTTTCCTACCTAGCACAATTTGCACCGATTGAAGGCTAACGTGAATTGCTTTTTTTTCGCACACGCTTTTTTTCGTGTGGCTGATAAAAGAAAAATCCATATAATTATTATTTTTAATATTCTTATCAATGTTAATAAAGCTATAGTTAATTTCTAAATAAATAAAGAATAGTTTTAAATAAATATCTAATTATAATAAGCAATCAAAATCAAGGACTAATTCATTTGGAAAATCATTGTGCCTCAATTATATAAATACAGAATAAATCTTGTGGCAGTTGTCATTTCAGTTTAGTGTGCGTTGTTTTAATCGTTTTACTTGCTCGATCAGTATTAAAAAAATATGACGAATACCGACAATAAAAATGAAAATCTACAAGAAGCAGTGGAAAATATCTTAAAATGTGTGGCAAAAACGCAAGACATTAGAAACTACGAAGTCATCGCTGATGTAAATCGAATACAAGGAGAAGGATTTTTGTCAGAATTTCTCAGTGGAGAAGTTTTAAACAGGGAAAATGGTGAAAAAATTAAAGTTGCAATAAAGAGGGTGACCCCTCGTGGATTTTCTCTGGAGTATGGAAACGAACCACTATTTAAAAATGAGATTTTTTTTTATTCAAAATTGTTTCCTGAATTAGATAAATTTCAAAGGAAACATAGAGTTAAAAATCCTTTTGATCACACCCCAAAATATCTAGCAGGACATGTGGAATCTGAAAATAATATGTTTGTTGCTATGGAGAACCTAAAAGCCGCAGGTTATGTTCTTTTTGATAAAAGAAAATATCTTGATAGAAAACATCTCGAATATATTTTTAAGACTTACGGGAGATTTCATGCATTATCATTTACTTTTAAGCAAGCAAATCCAGAAAAATTTGAAAATTTGACAGAGAACCCAGACTTTACTAACCTTGTTGAAAAATTCTCAGATGTTGTTGGTTTCGTAGTACAAATGTCAGAATCCTACTCAGTTGCTGTTAAAACTTTCGATCCCGTAACTGAAACAGAAGTTATAGCTAAGTTAAAGAAAGTCAATGATTATGAGAAAACTTTAAGAAGAGTTGAGGTTTACAAAGGCAAGCATAAATGTTTCATACATGGCGATTGTTGGTCCAATAATATGTTGTTTAAATATAAGGTAAGATCTCAGTAATTGGAAATTTTACTTTTACTTATTTCAAGGGTTATGTACACCTCGAATTTTCTAAAATTCGATTTTTTTGTGAATTTTGATTGTCTATACTTCTAAGAATTATTCAATTTAAGAAAATTCCATTTCATTGCAAAGTTATAGCATTAAATGTGACCTGGCTTCGGATTGGGACCACTACCTGTCTCAATGCACTGTCTACAATATTACTCGGTCAGTTCTTAATCTTTTTTATTTTTTTGTTTTTAAATCTTAATAATTACTTTTTCTACAAAATGTCGAGAAGTTTTTTTAAATTTTTCTAATAGGCAATTTTTTTATGAATAATTAAACAAATTTTTTGGTCGAAAATTGCATACTATAGTTTAAAACAGGGTAAATTTTTTAATAAAAAAAACCCTTCGACAATTTTTAAACTACATTATTTTACAAGATTAATTTTTATTTTTGCCAATTGGATTATTTTTTTGGAAGTTATCCTGCAGAAAAGGAGGCGCCCTAGTTTTCATCATTTCATTTAACCCAATAAAAAAAAAATGTTATTACAGTAGAACCCTGGTTATCCGAAGTAACGTGGGAGGGCACCCTCCTACTTTTAAACCGATGTATTAACGTTTTTAACATATAAATAGGTACATACTTTATAAAACAGTGAAATAGATATCTATGCGCTTCTGTTTCATATTGCATCTTCTTTTTTCTCGCTGCAATGTTTCTCCATCTATTAAGAAGACGCAAATCCGCTGGGGTTGCCTCTGGTTGTTGTTCGATATACCTCAAAGCTTTTTCCAAAGAAGCAAAACCTTCTTGATGGGAGATCTTAGTGGGAGACTGTTCATCCACCGCCGCTTCGTTATCGTCATCGTCATCTGATTTTTCGGTTTTCTGAAAGACATTCGTTTATTTCTTCAATACTCATTTCTTCTTCTGAATCATCTGCTGTAATCCATTCAACAACATCTTCTCTTGTCACATTTTCACAACCTTTTAATTTTTGTATTAATTTGAATAAACTTTTTTCTTTTTCTTCTATCTCGCTGTCAAAATTTGAACAGGACATTTCTCCATGGCTTCTCAATTTCAAAGCTAATTCTTTTAATAGAGTATCATCTTCACTGTAATTATAGTCCTCAAAATCAATAAATTTTGACCAAGATTTTTGAATAGTGGTGTAGTATGCACAGAATCCCAAGCTTACCCAGTAAATAACATTTTTCAGTGTAACCTTTCTCATCCATTGATAATATCCTTCTTTTCTGTGTATTCTAACAGATGTTCAAGATATAAACGCCTATAATTTTTTTTAATGTTTTCGAGGATGCCTTGATCCATTGGTTGCATTATGCTGGTTACATTTGGAGGAAAAAATTTTACAACAATTTCGCCCACATGAAGTCCTTCTCCATTAACAAAATAGCTTTAATTAGAAGACGGTTTCTCCCCAAGAATTTAGTCACAGATGATACGAACTCTTCTTCAAACCAGTTAGTAAATGAGGTCGCACCTTCTTCTGACTTTTGTAATAGACTGGTAGGGCTTTGGGTGAGATGTCTTTTAAAGCTCTTGGATGTGCAGACTTGCCAATCACCATCAGTGGGATTTTGTGCTTGCCAGATGCATTGGAACATACCATTATAATTAATCTTTCCTTACTTCGTTTGTGCCCAGGAGCTGATTTTTCCTGTGGAGATGCCAATGTTTTTGATGGAAGCATTTTATAATTAAATTTGATCACATGTGTATCCACAATCTTCGACTTACTTTTTAAAGTTCTGCTTAAACTTCTCAATTGATGACACATCAGCAGAAAGTTTTTCACCACATACAGTCAGTTTTTCATACACCGTACCGTTTTTTTTCCAGCGGTCAAGCCATCCAGAACTGGCGGAAAACTGATCTATCTCTGGGAATTGCCTACTAATCATTATTGCTTTCTGGTGCTTCGTTAACCTTTTCATAGTTGCCGGTTTTCATTGGTTTTTTTTCTTGAGGGCGAGGAGGCTTGATTTATAGACCACTCATCTATTTTTGTGCGGTTTCTTTTCCAATCTGTTACCTCACCTACTCCATAATCTCGTGCAATAACTTTTATTGTCTCTCCTGCTTCAATTCTTCTGATGGCTTTTAATTTTTCTTCAATAGGAACGACGATTCTTTTACGCTTGTTTTGCTCCATTATAATACGACAAACAAAAATTCAAACAAAGCAGTTCGTATTAATTACACTTAACTACCAGAACTCCACCAAATAAATTATGTGAGTATGCTCGTACTTCTTCGTAGTAAACGCTATAACGCACTGCATTCACGCAAATTTACATGCTGAGAGAGTCCAAAAACATAAATAGGGGAACCCCTCACACGGGCCAGGGGGATTCCCCGAAGGCCCCGACGATTTTAAATGGAAATATGTACATACATATTTTAGAAGCTTGGTTAATACGCAGCATAGACGCGCTTACCTCGAATAATCAGGTTCTTAGATTGGCTTGGTTAATCCGGAGCTCGGATAATCGCGATTCGGTTAATCGGGGTTCTACTGTATTTAAAACATATTTAAAAAAAATATTTTCTTATAATTTAAAGTACAAAAAAAATATATAATCGCCATTCTTTTGTATCTTAAGAAAGTTCACTCGTGACAATCGGAGTCAAAAGTATAGTCCGATAATAAATACAAAAAGTTTAAAATACCCAATGGCAGAGTATTTTATTTTTGTCGGAGACTGTATTTATGTATGTATACATGAAACTTTCATACGCAGACACACACTTTTAATGAAAGTAATATGGTAACGCTACCAATGCGTATACCGAATGCTCTGTAGAATGACGTTTATTCAGGTTATGTAGGTTATTTACTATTTTTGTGTATTTACTGTTTACACCGTATTACTTCTATTTAAAATAAAAAAAATATATAATTTAAATAAAATATGCCTTTTGATTATAATCAGTTCCGACATAACGGCAAATTTGCAAAGGAAAGCTCATCAATAAACCCCCTGGGAAACATACAAGATCTTATATGGCAAGAAAAGATAAAATAAGTAAAACAGAGAGTATCAAGAGCTAATTTGCCTTCAACGAAAAAAACTTAGAAATTTATTGGTTAGAAATAAAGAAAAACATGAAGGGGTACAGTATCAATGGACGTTTATCATGCAGGTGACATTATTAATCCTCAAGTGATAACTAATATATTGAATAAATACATCCAAGGGCTGTGGTTTAGTGTATTCGATTTAGAAACATCGGCATTTTCAAGTACAGCTGATATTTTGCAAATAACGGCGAAATATCGGGATTAAACATTCAATGTGTATATTAGGCCTAAGCCACCGATTAATTACCACCCTTTCAAAGTTACGAGCTTAGAACATATTAATGGCGACCTGTATTTTTATGGTAAACCTATCAAAACAATCGTTCTATAAGACGTATTAATTTCATTCCAACAGTTTTTAAATTTTTTACCAAAAACTTGTTGCCTACGTTTTGTCCCGTCCCATTTAATTCAAGGTATGATTAATTTTGCAATAATCGCGGATTTTAAAAAAATTGCTGGCTTTTCAGACACAGTCAGTCTTTTTAAAAAAAGCTTTCCTTACCGAAAAGGCTCAGAAATGTTTAAGCTCGGAAAGTTAGCGCATGATTTATTGCAAATAGCACCAGACGAAAATTTCCATGAGGCAAATAAGTTTTTAAAGAGATAAGATTTAATTACAAATTACTTATCATATAAAGAGTGCATCATGGAAAAACTAATATTGCCATCATTAATGCCTTTAAAAAGTGTAATTTCAGATCTTATGATAAAAAAAAATTGCATCTGAATGCATAACTTGGAAAGATCTAAAAAGTTCTTATGATAAATTGGGTTCTACAGGAATAGTGTAATTGTTATCTAGTCGAAAAGACAATGGCAAACCAGGTGTAACCAAAGATACGCGAGTAGTAAATAAAGTAATTTATTAGTTTACAAATAGTGTATAGTACTTTATTTATTTATCACTAGTATCATTAATTATTTATTTAGTTTCACGGAGATTTATAAAACCGTTTTTTTAATATATATTTAATATTGTTATCAATTGATATGTAACAGTATTGATAAATAAATATAATATTAACTTGAAATATTAAAAAATTATTGAATCTACAAACATATTTTTGTATAAATTGTATATTTTTTTAATAAATAATAATTAATAATTTTAAATACTAAAGAAAAAATAATAAATATCAAGATACAAATTCAAATTTTTAATTAATACATTTAATATTTTTATTTGATGATTATAGATAAAGTTGATTATATTGTGTTTATTCAATAAATTATTTAACCTGTAAATGAATTTCTGTTTAAAAGTTAACCATTTTAAACGCTGTTTGAATATTGGCGCGTAAAATATGACGACACAGCATTGTCAAATTGTGATATTTGTCCCTCACTACGCGATTATTCTTTTAAACAAATATCAACTTAAAATATTTATATCTTTTTAAAAAAATCGTTAAAAAAAATTATTTTTATTTCAAAAGTTTTCTAATTTTCTTTTTTACTAAATATTAGTTTTTTAAAAAATCGTAAGAAAAGTTCTTAAGATATACACGAAACTATACCTTCTTTTATTCTTCATTGGTCTATTACATGTTAATTATGTGTACTTTAAATATGAATATCTCGCTTCGCAATCGGTCATTTTTTTTTTAATTGAATGAAAAACATTTAGATTAACATCATATTTCAATTTTTATCAAATTCTTAAGAAAAGTGGATTTACGAGTGAATTACCTTAAAAAAAAACCGTTAATTTTTTTTTTTTTTGTTTACAGCGCCCAGGTGTATGTAACCCTTAATAATGAAATAGAACCTCTTAATAACGTACACTTACAAAGGTTGTTTCAAAAGTTCTCAGCCTGATAATGATATGGCGCCAAGATCACCAAATTATTATGATATTTGTTAAGTGTTATCTACTAGCTAGCTTATTATGAAGTGTCAGGCACTTGTGTTTAGATGTCTTTTTGTAACGGTAGGAATAACAAGCAAGTTTTGTTATTTTCTAAAAAAACGATAAAATTAAAGTGCAAGCTTTTATAAAATACTTCGGTTTTAAAGGTTTCACTCCTATGGACATTTAAAAAGAATTAAACGTCACATTAAGTTATTCTTCCCCTTCGTTTTCAACTATCAAACAATGTGTCGCATATTAATTCTAGATGATAAACGCTCAAGATTCTCGAAAACCTCTATTATCGATGAGAATGTGACACGAATTCACAATAGCGTAGTAAATGTCCGCCAACTGAACTACGCGATCTCACTGACATTGTAGACATCTTAATAAACCGCGTCCATCACATTTTATCGCGATGTTTTAGATATGAGAAGGCTTTCTGCTCGCTGGGTGCCGCGTTTGTTAACAATCAACCAAAAACGCATTCATATTTAAACTTGTTTAAACATAATTCTAGTGAATTTCTTCGACGTTTCACAGCAGTAGGTGAAACATGGATTCATCATTACATGCTAAAAATGAAAGAGTAGTCAAAACCGTGGATGGGAGCAAGTGAAAGTGCGCCCAAGAAAACAAAAACGATTCAATCTCCAGGAAAAGTCTTGGCTGCGATTTTTTGGGATTCTCGTGGTGTTGTGCTCATAGACTACCTGAAGAAGGGTGGAAGCGACGTCCATATCTCGCAAAAAGGAAAGTATTTTTTCAACCTAAGAATGCACCTTCTCACACTTTTCGAATTGTTGCTGCAAACCTTCGCTTCACAGTATTAGGCCGAGAACTCTTGGAACGATCCTCGTACAGAAAATCAAAAATTGTCCGTTGTAGGCAGGTGTCTAAAAAAGATGTTTTTGTTTTATTTAGCGTTTATTACTCTCTGTATATATCATAAATAAAATAATAACCAGCCAAGTGCAAGTCGGACTTGCGCAATTATTGTTTCGTACGCTGAATGCTCTTAAAATAAAAAATATTGTTATGGAGGTATAAAATGATCAATGTCACCCTGTCGAGAATATTCTACAATTTTTTCGATCAGTACTTTTCGAGATATTGGGGGCAGCGATTTTTGGCAATTTTTAAAAAATAATACGAAGAAAAGTGGTCGCAAGTATTACATTTATATATATTTTTACAAGCTTTCATCTGACTCCCCACTCGATGACCTGGTAAAATTTTTTTTTCACTTCCGATTTCACTCCCGAAACTAACCCCTTAAGTCAAAATTTAACTTTCAAAACTACACGGCCCTGACGAGGCCATCAATTCGTACATTGCGAAATTTGAACTTTCTATGTCAAATAGTTTCGGAGAAAATCAGGTGTGACAAACAAACAGACACACACCGAAGTAATCTTATAAGTGTTCCGTACGGAACACTAAAAAGATATAAAATAATAAGTACTTACTAATTTACATACTGTAATTTGCCAATGCATACATTAATTGGAACGATGAGAAAACATGTTTAAATTAATATTTGAAACTTAATCAACGAGGATTAGTACTAGAAACAACTACGGAACATTTTATTTAAAAGTTACATCATTGTTATAAAAATGTAAACAAAATTAATGTCAAAAAGTCTCCATACACTCAAGAATTGCACTGAATAAAACACGTTATAATCAGCCGCATTTTATCAAGCGATCTATTGCTCGCTAAACTGAAAACAAATAAATAATTTTCGGCCATACTTTATAATCTGTCACTTGTTCCTAGTAATTTTGCAGTGAGTGTTCACGGTAGTTTTTTAAAATGAGCGAGAGAAATTGTGGAATTCAATTTCAAGTTCGAAAGATCATAATTGATTTGTGGAAAGATGGGAAATCGTACAGAAATATAAGAAAAATTGTTAAAAAGTCGCATGCTACTGTTTAGTATAAATAAACGGGTTCCTATAAAATTCGACACGCTCCGGTTGTCCCAAGAAACTGACTCCACGTAAAGAGGGCAGTAGTGTTAGACAAATAACTATAGATTCCAAGAAAAGTGCACTGACTACTCGTATTTTCGAAAAATGTTTGTTCACAACTAATTGTTTACATAGGGCAGGCTATAAGGGGTGTGCAGCAAAGAAGAAGCCGTTAATTTCGGAAGCTGATCGCAAAAAGCGGTTAGCTTTTGCTAGGGAATATGTTAATAAACCTCCTGCATTTTGGGAATCCATAATCTTCAGTGATGAAACTAAAATTAATCTTTCTGGGTCTGATGGCAGAACTACAGTTTGGAGAAAGAAGAATACCGCATTCGATATTAAGAACATTTGTTCCACGGTGAGACAAGGGGGGGCAGTGTTCTGCTTTGGGGATGCATGTCTGCTGGAGAGGTTGCAAACTTACTTTTTATTAATGGTACCATGGATCAGCATGTTTATGTGAACATTTTGAGAGACAATTTAAGAGAAAGTGTCAAAAAATTAGCACTCGAAAAAAGATACATTTTCCAACAGGACCATGATCCGAAACATACCGTAAACTTGGTGCGAGAATGGATGATCCATAATGTGCGACAGCAGCTTCATACACCTCCGCAATCACGCCATGTTAACCCCATCGAGCATTTGTGGGAGGAACTTAAATGGGAGAACATGCTAACAGAAGTTACTAGAAAGCTGGTCCCAAGCATGACAAAAAGGTTATAGGAGATTTTCAAGGCCAACGGCGGTCCGACTAAATAATAATTTAAACTTGTTAAAGTTGTTATTTTCCGTTAAAACCCGTCAAACTATTATTAGTAATTGTTAGTGTATGGAGACTTTTTTTGACATTAATTTTATTTACATTTTTATAACAATCATGTAACTTCTAAATAAAATGTTCCGTAGTTGTTTTTAATACTAATCCTCTTTGATTAAGTTTCAAATATTAATTTAAATAGGTTTTCTCATAGTTCCAATTAATTTGTTAAATATTAACGAAAAATAGTATAGAAAGCAGGTTGTGTATAGAGACTTATTGGACTGACTGTATATCACGGACCTAACAAAACATTCGTTATATCTTTACTCAAAAAATAGTATTGGCATAGGTGGCAGTACATCGGAAGTTAAGTAAATATTCTTTTATTGTTTGTTTTGCTTCTTCAATTTTATTTTTACTGTTCAAGATATATTCTGAGGAACATTTCCATTGTTACTGATTAAGAAATGAATTACAATGTCTCTTAATTTTTACATGCATCTGATAAGCTTTAGATATTAGTTACGAGTTCCTCGTCGTCACTATCAGATTCAGTGTTTTCAATAGTTATTTTTTCTATCGAGTTTTTAATACACGCATCTGGATTTCCCGTCAGTAAGTTATCAACACCTAATGAATTTTTTAAAACTAGATGTATCTCGTTATAACTTGAGAATAAAAACAATTGAATATTGTGCACAAACTTATTACATTACTGCACATATTAAATTCAGCCATGAAGAAACAATTTTTCACTATTTCTAGTAACAGTTTCCTCCAAGCAGCAGCAATCCATATTAATACGTCAGCCACTGTTATTTTTTTTTATAGTTCTAGCACACGTGCCGCATTTTGGGAAATCTCTAAACCGTTACAGGAGCAACACGTGTGCGAAAAAAAACGATTCACCTAGGTCTTGAATCGCTGTAAAATGTACTCGGTCGGAAACACAATACTGCGCAAATGATTCCAAAAGTATGAGGTTCTCCATATACTAACCGCGACATATATTTCTAGCATGCATCGCTCTGGGAGAAATTAGGCGGGTTATATCCATCGAACACTTTCTATGAAGATACTTGTAGAATAGACTCAAGTCACCAACCATTCTTCGATGTTCCAACGAATCAAGGTTACTGGCCAGTTCCGGGTCTCCAATCAAGCGAAGAGGTCTCTTCTAAATAGAATCTAGAAATACAGTGTTTGTTTGGGAGCAGAGCCTCAAACATGGAAGCAGTATTCCATCGTTGGTCGAACTTGAGCTTTGTACAGATTTAACAGTTATTGTGAACTATCAAGCTTTCTAGTTTGAAATAATATTGCCAGCTTTTGAGAATCTCTCTTTGCTATGCTTGTAACACGTTCACGCCACAAATTAACGCCCAACAAATTGAGTGACGATGCTAGAGGAATTGAGTGCCCCGACATAACAATGTCGGGTTCAGCAATGTTAACTTTTTTAGAGAGAACTGCCTCCTGGGTTTTTGTAACGTTATATTCTACTTAGTTACTATCACTCCAAGATAGAATTTCTTCCAGGTCTTTGTTAACTTGAACGACCTCCTGCTATCTGCGAATATTTGCATGAGTAGCCGATGTTTGAGCGTTCAAAGTGAATGATGAGGCAAGCGTACTATCATCTACAAAGCTATACATTGCCTGCTTTTCCAGCAGATCGTTAATGGAAATGAGAAAGATAGTAGGAGAGTATGGAGCCCTGGGGCACACCGACGTTGAAAGTGAAGGTGTTAGAAAGAAACCCGTCGATCAACGCTCTTTGAGGAAACTTGAGAGCGATATACAGAACTTTTCAGACATACCAGAAACTTAGCCAAATGCTTTGGATGTATCAAGAGCAACCGCTCGAGATTCTCCACAGTGTGTGTTCAATTGCGTTGTTCCAAACATGTGTTACATAAGTTAGAGGATCTCCTGTTGATCCGTGTTTACGAAAGCTATATTGATGGTCGCTAATAATAATCGAATTCTTTAAGATAGTTAAGAAGATGTTGATTGATAGCCTTTTCCATGACTTTCGTTGTTATTGAAAGCAGTGCGACTGTTCGGTAGTTGTTTGGCAAGGTCGTCTTGCCGTTTTTGCGTATCGGCTGAACTGTTGTGCATTTCCAGCAAGAAGGAAATATTCCCTTTCTGTAGAATGGGTTGAAAAGTCTACTGAAAACTAGTGTTAATTCTCTTGAACAGTTTTTAAGTACTATGGCAGCTATTCCATCAGCGACCGAAGCTTTTTTGGTGTCTAGCTTCATTAAAATATGTTTTATGATACGCTGTCTGAAGACAATATCGGGCATCCTTGACTGCACTATGGGAATAGTAGGTGGTGTTTTTCCTTAGAAATCAACAGTATAATATGAAGCAAAGAGTTCAGCCAAAAAGTTCGCTTTGTTAATAAGGGTTGTTGCAATAGAATTATCTGGCCGTGTGAGTGATGGTATAGTGGATTTGGTGAAGTTTTGACTAACAGCCTTAGCGACGGACCTAGAATTGTTGGGGCAAGCAAGAAGTTTTTTTTCTAATTCGTTGATTGTGTACCTCCTTGGTTTCGTCGTTAATTTCTTCGCATCTGTTCCGGTCACGAACAAAGATGTTACGATTTATGACGTTCGGATTATCACACGATTCTCGGTAGGTAAGATATTTTTCCAGTACTTCTTCTGTTTCCAGAAATGACAAGAATCTTTTTAGAGTAGACCTCTATAAGAGACTTTATAGTTTTGAATTAGGCCTTGGCTTATAAGTTCGCAATACGATGTATTATTTTTAGGAAAAAACAATCAGTTTTACGCATTAAAGTGGAATATTAGGGTGGGGATTTGCATTGTCGAGAAATAGCTATACGTTTCTCTTTTGTCACTTAATCAGTCAAACTGGTTTAACCAAGACCTCATGATATCCGAAGTCATCCAGGCCTTCGTATTAGAGATCCACTTCAAGGAACATTTCTCGATATATGCATCTATTATTTTAAATTTTACTAATAACCAATGACTCCTCTTTTTTACCATCCATGTTAGAATAGAATGGTATGGTAAATCTTTTCTTGGCTGCCTTTCCTTCTCTATATTTATCATTTTAAACCTAATATTTTGTTAGGAAAAATAATCACGTTTTATTGGCATTAAAAATATCTCTGGGATTATTTGTTCAGTATTGACTGCAATTGTGTTTTCCATTCCACATCATCTTCGAAGTTAGGGGACGCAGAATCCCCACAAATTGTTTTAAAGGAAATTCATATTCTTATAAAAAAATTTGCCTTAAAAATCCATTTTGATCTTGATATTGTTTTCACAATATTTTGCTTTCATTTTTCATGAGGAGAAATTGACATCAAAGCGCCACGGGTGTCAAGCGGGTTGGCGAGTGTACTTTCAGCTTTCAGGGTGCAGACGTTGTGTGCAGCCACTCACTCTGGGTGGGACGCTGTTGGTGTGGACTTTCTTAGCTTCGCCTTCATCACTTCGCTAGAATAGACAGCAGTTTCACAGACTTATTCAATTATATACACTTCAGTTCAACTACACGAAAGTAGTAACCCAATGAACATCGAAAGAGGTATAAGACAGAGTGATACCTTGTCGGTGAAACTGTTTACATTAGCTTTGGAGGAGATGTGTTCAGAAAATTGAATTGGCCAGGCAGGGGTATAAATATTAATGGCAAGGAGGCTGTACCATTGGAGATACGCCAACGATGTCTTGATATCCGAAACTAAATACCAAATGCAGATGATGTTGGAGGAACTAGAGGAAGTATCAAATAAGGTTGTATTGAGGATGAACCTCTACAAAACTAAAATTATGTGCAGCACAAGACCACATGTTGTAATAAGGAGCCAAGAAATAGAAAACATCCAGAGTTATGTCTATCTAGGTCATACAATAACACTTGGGAGAGAAAAATCAAGCTGCCGAAATCAATAGAAGGAGAAGGTTGACGTAGGCAGCTTTTGGAAAAATGGGACAAACATTAAAGAATAAACACATCTCTATGCATCTTCATGCCCGTCTGTTCGACCAATGTATCCTACCCGCCCTTACCTATGGTGCCCAAATTGGACCATAACAAAGCTCTCCATGAGCAAGCTAAGAACTACTCAAAGAGCCACAGAATGCCAAATGCTGGAAATAAGTTTAAGAGACCAGAGAAGAATCCGAGTAAGAATAAAAATAAAAGATGTGACAGAAGTAAACGCGGAACTCAAATCGAATTTCGCTGGCCATGTAGCGAGATATAAAGAGGAAAGATGGCCTAAAATACTTCTTCAACGGCGGCCGTACCTCGGCAAACGATCAAGGGAAAGACCTCCGATGCACTGGACCGATGATTTGAAGAGGACTGCGGGATTAATGTGACAGAGAACTGCTCAAAACCGATATGTTTGGGAACAAATAAGGGAGGCCTATGTCCAGGAATGGAATGAAACGGAAGACTGATGATCATTGTTTTTCACAATTGACCGCTTGAATCGCTTAGTTTGTTTCATTTCACATTTAAAATAAAAAAAATATAAGTAAGATACAACAATTTGCACCTCTGGCTGATAAGTTTAACTTTAAAGGAGCTATTTAAGGCTACAGATAGAGGAATTGTTCCGCGAGTTGCTAACATTTCATCGTATCACGGCTCGTTAGCCGGTGAAATGCGTCTCCAGATGGATTGACCGATAAGAGAACAGTAAAAAATACTGAAAAATGGACTTTGTTCAATTTTAGTAGTTTATATCAATTGTACAATATACTTAACGTACAGTTTGTTAAGTAAGAACGTGACCGCTCATATTCTGGAAAAAATATATTTCGAGAAATTTTTTTGCCATCAATGTATTTTTTGGTCTGCCAACAACGCCGCAATTACCTTAGTAAGTTGTCCCATCAATAATCGCCTGGCATCTTCGAGGAATGTTGTCGACGAGATTTTTTGCATACTCGCGCGGCAATGATCTCTAAATTTTTCGAATCTCGCGAGACAACTGAGTCAAAGTCCGCGATTATGAGGGCCACTCTAGTATCTTATCGTGGATCTAACCGAGCCGCTTTGCGATGGGATTTTCGCCCAGCAAAGGTTTCTTCAACGTGCTTCGGAATTTGACATCATGAACACGAAGATGTTGTCGAATGGTCTCATGGAATACATTCAAGCCCGATTTTCTTAATTTTGCCTCTCCTTGACGCAGCGTCAATTTCGGGTCCCGTGGAAACAAAGACACGATTCGTTTTTCGACTTTCGGAGTGACTTTGCCTACCAAGCCACGTTTTGGCAAGTCGTCGACATTTTTCGTCTCGTTAAAACGATTTACCCACTTCTTCATAAATGACACCGACTTTTTAATATATTTAGCGACTGCGGAATGTATCATTTTGGGGTTCTTTGGATGTGAACAAAGAAAGACTGCCTCGAACTGATGCGCAAACAATGACTCATTTTGGATTTCACATGATTTCGCCGAAAGAATTCATACTTTGCATCCTAGACAAAGGTTCCTTCTACCGATTTTTTGTTAAATCGCTAGAATCGCATGTACCAAGAATGAATTATCGCGGACACGTTCTTACTTGACAGACTGTACGTACTATGTACAACTTGAGAATAGTTTGTGTATTATGCTATCATTATATCTATGGTGCTTAATATTTTTTGTTAGTACAGAATATTCATCTGAAATTCTATATAAAAGTAAGCTAATTTTTCCATAATTTTCTATGTAGTTTTAGATACATTCTTCACAGTGTAGTCATTGTTGTAGTAATTGTGACCGCAAAACGCGTCTTTGCTTAAAAATTCTCCATTAATAGACAGATAACTTGTATAAAATTATAAATTGATAAACTACAAAGTAAATATTAGTAATTTGTGTTTAAATAATATAATCTTACTGTGTTCTAGGATTCCGGCGAACTTGAGCATATGAAACTTGTTGATTTCCAGCTTCCAGGCTATAGTTCACCTATTTATGATTTATCGTATTTTTTCTATGCAGGAGCATCCAAAGAAGACATGGATAGACTGGATTATTATTTAGATTTGTATTATGGCAGTTTCTCCGACTTTTGCCGAGAGCTAGGAGGAAATCCAGAAGAGATATTGCCACTGGATATCTTAAAGCAAGAATGGAAGGAATACGCACTTTGGGGTTTATTTTTAGGTAATTACGCTACTACTGTTCATAATTATTTTTTTTCAATTCTATGCAAATCTTGACCATGTTATTAAATTAAATGGTGTCCGAAATACTGACATTTGAAAAGTAATTTGTTCCTATTAGACAGGTCACAGCGCGTTGCATTTTGATGCAATTATAACACATCGTGTTTTGCGGGATGTGTCTGTAAATATATATTCTCGTATTCAAACTCTAAGTATTTTAAACAATTAGTACGTATCATCATCCTTAGCTTATTCCATCCATAGTCGGATGTAAGCCTCCCCAAGTTGTCTCCATTGAGCTCTGTTGTTTGCTTTTGGCATCCGACCACGTCCCGCTTATCTTTTTATGTCGTCTATCCATCTTGTCTGTGGTCTATCTCTGCATCTTTTGTGTTCTCTAAGTCTCCATTCAACTATACGGCATGTCCATCTGTCATCGTTCGTCCTTGCGATATACCCCGCCCAATTCCACCTTAATATACATGTTCGTTATATTACATCTGTCACTGTTCATATTCTTTGTATCTCGATGTTAGGAACACGATCTTGGAGTCTAATATTTAGCATTCTCCTCTCCATTTCTCTCTCCTGGAGTTTATTTATTATATTTTTATTTAAAGCCCACGTGTCAGTGCCATATGTTAATACCAGCAGTATAGTAAATCCCAAGATATAAGATCCTACTTTTTTGCTTTTTCAATGGGGCAATAAACGACCCTATTATGGTTTTGTGCATAGTTGCTAGGTATTACGATAAACGTATTTTTATTTTACCTGCTTTGTATACCGCCCCCACTTGCACCTGCAATTATATTGGATCTATTTTCACCTATATATTTATTACCTGGCAACCCGGTTTGGAGCCCTTTAAGTATTTCATAATATAGGCCTAATGACCACAGGTCCCCATTAAGATTCGAAAGATACTTTTTATCATTTTTATTTTTAGTTTTACTTACAACTTACAACGTAACGGTTCTATTTTAATTATGTGGCGTCTGTGGGAAAATTGCAGTAGTGGATATCGCAAGAGAAAACATTAATCACTTGACGCTAAACAAATAGTGAAAAAAGTTAGGTAAAAAGAAATTTGAATAAACAAAGTACTTCGCAAGAAACCAGCGAACTAACAAAAACTTTAATTTCCACGATTAAGGGTATTGTAGGAAAACCATTACTCAGGAACAGGAAAAAACGGAAAGATTTTGAAATGCATCATATAGACGATTGTAAAAAAGAAGTCATCGGGAGAAAAATATATTCTATGTATGAAGAGCAGCTGGTGCCGACACTAGACAAAATAAAATCAAGACTGGTGCAAGACGGAACCAATATACATTGTTGCCGATCAACCCTGCACAGAATTCTCTTAAGAATAGGATTCACGTTTCCAAAAACCAACAAAGGCAAGTAGTCATGGAGTCACGAAGATTACGAATCTTGCGACATACTTATTTACAAGAAATTAAAAAGTATCGTTCAGAGAATTAACCAATAATTTACCTTGATGAAACATGGTTCGATACCCATGACACTGTGCAAAAAGGGTGGGTTGACAGAAGTACAAAATGTCAGACTAACGTACCTTCAAATAAAGGTAAACGAATAACCATTTTGCATGCTGGATCTGAAAAGGGCTGGGTTTCAAATTGTCTACTATTATCTGCAAAAAACATAAAAAATTCTAGTTTGGACTCTCACGAAGACACGACGCAGAACTTTTTGAAAATTGGTTTCAAAATTCCCTTTTGCCAAATGTTCCCGAACAGAGAGTTATAGTTATGGACAATGCAAGTTACCGTAGTCGCCTACTAAATAAGGTTCCTAATGCAGTCAACACCAAATCGGAAATGCAGGAATATATGTTAAGAAAATGACATTTATTTTGATTTTAGTTATAAAAAAGTGATCTTTTGGAAGTTTTAAAAGACTATAAATTAAAAAAGAAATATGTTTGTGATAGTATGGCTGAGAAAATGGGACACACTGTTTTGCGGCTTCCTCTGTATTATTGTGTGTTTAATCCAATTGAACATATTTAGCATCAAGTTAAATCAAAAATAAGGCCACAAAATGTTTCTCCTACTTTAAGCGTGTTAGTGGTTGAATTAGTAAAAAAAGTTATAAATGATATACCTTGTGAAAGCTGGAAGAATTCAATTCAGCACGTTGTTAAAGTTGAAGATTCATATATTTCTGTAAATAATATAAAATCACTGATAATTACCTCAGCTGATGACAGTGATAGTAAAACCGAATTAAAAGTTGAAATATATTTTTATTTATACAATATGTCCCCTCTTGTAAGCCCCATTCATTCAAACTTCTTATATATATATACTTCTTATCCATTTGTTTTTACATGCATCTATAAATAAATATCTCCAAAAACACTTATAATTTTATTTATTTGCATTAATGAGTAAAAGTCCATCTCTGCAATCTATCATAAACAAAAGGTCAGAATTTTTATCTAGCCCACTTAAAACGGCAAAAATCAGGATCTTATATTTTGGGACAGGCTATATATATTGATCGATACTCTGGCTTTTATTGTATTTGGAATGTCCAATTTAGAAATAGATTGTAACCTTCTGAACGCAGATCAAGCTAATGAGATTCTTCTATCCAAGTCAGCCTTTAAATTTAGTACGTGTCCAGGTAATCTAATACTTCCTCTTTACTCTCCTTTGAAATTCTCGGTATACCTGAATTTTAATAAATGATTATTTAGGTTTTTATTCTGTAAATTAATTTACATCAGGACCAGAAAAGGGTTTCCGGTTATGGCCAAAGTTATTTTGAAATTTGCTGACTTCGTCTGGAAAATATGATTTTCCGATTTTGACACTCACAAATAATTATTATTTCAGGGATTCAATTATGGTGTCCAAAGTTAATGGAAGGCAACGAAATAGCAGAGGTGTTAAAAGTTTCAGGACTGACAACTGCTGAATACTGGGATTTGTTTAATATAAAAATGTCAGAAGTTCGAGCAGGTGAGGAATTCAAAGAACGGGCAAGAAATCTATGTTTACATGCTGTTGACTATGGAATTTTATAATTGTAAACAATTTTTGAATATTTTTGATAATTTCGGTATAATAAATTTTTCATATTCGTTTTTCAAAATATGTTGTATGTATTTTTTTGTTTACCGTCTTATTCCATCGAAGAAAAAACCTAAAGTACAGGGCTCAGTTCGAAAGTAAAACGAACCGCAATGTTTTTTTAATATTTTCGTGTACTTACAGTCTGTCAACTAAGAACGTGTCCGCGTTAATTCATTTTGGTAGATACGCCAGCCAAAAACGACCGTTTTTGGCTGGAAAAAGCGGGTCCAGCTTCGTCTTCCGGTGTTGGCGGCGTCTGCCTTATTTTATCGAGAACAAACTAAATTTATTGATTTTATATAGTTAAATGACAATGAAGTTTTGGATTGAGCTTTTTTGGTCCCTAAACCTGGGTCCGATCTCAGCGGTGTCTGCCCTTTGGGGCGTTCGACTTTTTTAGTGTCAACAAATGTTATGGTACTTCAAGTGGTTAAATGACAGGCTTTATCTGGACATTCCAGAGCACGAGGGCCACAAAATCACCGTTAAAGGCTTTTATTCGAACCGCCCGATTGAATGAACAACTAGGCAGACGGTTAGTCGACAGGTCGAAATTTCGGGTCGCCCTCTTAGTCTATAAGAAGAAAACACTTCATAAAAAAAGGTAAAATTATTAAAAGTGAATATTATTCGGAATTATTGTATTATAACGTTTGGATGAGGAAATCTAAGAAAAAACGTCCGCATTTGTCCAAAAAGAAAATCTTATAAGATCACTTCGGTGTCTGTCCGTCTGTCACACCCGATTTTCTCCGAAACTATTTGACGTAGAAAGTTAAAATTTGGTACTATTATAGGAATTGATAACCTCATCAGAGTCGTGTAGTTTTGAAAGTTAAATTGTGACTTAAGGGGTTAGTTTTGGCGAGGTAAAATCGGAAGTGAAAAAAAAAAATTTTTACTAGGTCATCGAGTGGGGTGTCAAATGAAAGCTTGTAAAAACACGAATTCAAAAATATATATAAAGTCTTACATGCGCACACTTTTCTTTGTAATATTTTGAAAAAATCGCGGGCCCCCCCTTTATCTCCAAAAGTAGTGATCCAAAAATTTTGTAAAAACTCTGGAATATTCTCCACGGGGCGTAGATTGAACGAAAATTATCACGAGTGCATTGCATTACCTTTAATAATTTATCTGGTATATAAAAAAAAAAACAAAAATTTCGATGTCATCAATTTTCAGTAAAAATCGAAAACAAACTTTGTTGAAAACTCATTTGGGGTGTGTTTTGTGAAGTCACTGATCATTTTATACCTCCGTAACAAAAATTTTTATTTCAGAAGCAATCAACGTACGGAACACTAATTGCGCAAGTTCAACTTGCACTTGACCGGTTATTTTATTTAAACAACGCTTCCAAATCCTATATCTGAATGAATTATGGAATGTATAACCTTAAGAATGCGCTGGTACACAAATCAACAGTTTCGATGACGATATTGCACGAAATCATGTACGAATAGATTGCCCTACCAGTTCACTCTCCAGATGTAACTCTTTAACCTCTTCTATTGTCAAATTTGACATAATGGCTATTTAGGAAGATATTTTATCGCTTATTGAAGCAATTGGTGCTATTAATGACGGTTGTTCTGGTTTAAGAGTAATCATCAGGATGACGGCTAAAAACAAATTAATTTTTGTTTACTTGCTCATAGCATACTGTGAACTATATGTACAAACTTCTTTATTGTACGATTTTTATTTTATGTTATAATATATGTCGCTGTCTGACACTCCTTCCTGGTGCTCCATGTCATATAGTTTGAAATCATCTGAAAAAAATAAGAGCAAGTCCGTTTTAAAGTATAATATAGTGGTTTTAGTTAAACATATCTGATCGAAAAAATCTTATTATTGTAAGAAATGGTGAATCTTAAAAAAAAAAACATAAGAATCTGAGAAGAACAAAAATATAGTAAATATTACCATAGAAAATTATTCATAAACCATACTTAATTAATGAGAATATCGTTTCAGCACGTCGTATTGAAATACCAAGGGTACAAGTATCAAATGCGGATTTTTTGTCTAAAAAAAACATGTTAAATTCGGAGGAATTTTTATTCACATCTTCGTACGAACTAAAGCGCTGCTCAGCAAGTGCGTGACCCATCGATGCAAACAAGTGGTAATCGAAAGAAGCCAAGTCTGGTGAGTAAGCCGCATGGGGTAGAACTTCCCAGCTGAGTGCTTCCAACGTATTGCGAACTGGTTTGGCCGTATGTGATGGAGCATTGTCATGAAGAAAAACGGTCGATGTGGATGGTGCGCCCGGGTCTACCCATGATTTTTTGAGCTTGAGATTCTCAAAATAAATCCACTTTTCATCCCCTGTAACTATACGATGCAAAAACGATTTCCTTTTGTACCGAGCGAGCAAAATGTCACACGAGTTTTTACGCTTTTCCATTTGCCTGTCGTTCAAGTCATGTGGTACCCATCTACTGATCTTCTGAATCTTTCCCATCTCTCGTAGCCGTTTGGATACAGCTTGTTGACTAACGCCCAATTGCTCAGCGAGTTGTTTTTGTGTTTGTGAATCATCTTCGTCCAATAATGCTTGCAATTCCACATCTTCATATTTTTTTGGCGGTTTTCCACGTTCCTTGTCTGCAACATCGAAGTCACCACTTTTGAAACGCCACAACTATCGTTCACACGTATCTTGCGATGGAGTATGTTCACCATAAGCTTCTCGAAGTAATCGGTATGATTCAACAGCAGTTTTTTCCAAATGAAAACAAAAAATTAATGCTGTCCACGAATGCTCTTTGTTCGGTATAAATTTCGACATTTACGACTCGTGCACGTCTGACACTTGTTGATGACACAACAAAATGGCGTAGTGTCAAATCTTTATAGCACAAACTGCATTGGTGCACCATCTATTGTCTGAAATCCGCATTTCATACTTGTATACCTGGTAGCTGAAAAAAACGGAAAACCAGTTTCTGAAGCATGATTTGAAGAAAAACGCCTGTAAAGTCATCATCATATTTTGGGACGATATTCTCGAAAATATAGACTGTAAAAAAATAGTAAAAAATAGTTTTTTTTTTCAAACTCTGATCGTGTTGATTCTATTTAAAGTTCAATTCCTTTTCATACTGATGTGTCAATATAATTTGCTCTGTCATTTCGTTATTTTTAACCAATGAGAATGTTTTTTTAAGTTATCTATCTAGCCATGAAAATGGTCGTTCGAAAAATATAGATTTACGTATGCTTAAAGGTTTTTGTTCTGACACACAGATGTAGCCTTTTTAAAAAAAATTCATATGATTTTTAGGAAGTACCAACCTTTATACGATACGTTTCAAAATTTTATGATATTTTGAGGATTAGTTTACAAGTTATAGCATTTTTAGTGACGCTACTCTTGATATTTTCAAAACGATGGAAAAAATCGAATTTCGTGTGTTGATCAAACACTGTTTTTTGATGGGAAAAAATACAATTCAAGCAAAGCACTGGCTTGATAATTGTTACGGGGACTCTGCCCCTGGAAAATCACTCATCATTTACTGGTATGTTGAATTTAAATGCGGTCGTATAGATACAAATGATGCTGAACGCTCTGGACGCCCAAATGAGGTGGTTACACCGGAAAATATATAAAAAATCCACAAAATTGTTTTAGATGACCGTGAAGTGAAATTGCGCGAGATAGCTACGACCCCCAAGATATCAAAAGAACGTGTTGGTCATGTTTTGCCTGAATATTTGGGCATGAGAAATCTCTGTTCGAAATGGGTACCGCGTTTGCTCACAGTGGACCAAAGAAAACAACGTGTTGATGATTGTGAGTGCTGTTTGGACCTGCTTAAGTGCAATAACAAGAAATTTTTCCTGCGATAATGTGACAAGGAATGAAAAAGTGGACAATAGCCGTTGGGTGAAAGTCGCCCGAAGCGATCAAACACACAACAGTCGGCTGGGAAGGTTTTGGCCTCTGTATTTTGGGATGCGCATGGAATAATTGTCATCAACTATGCTGAGAAGGGGAAAAATCATCAATAACGAATATTATATAAAGTTATTGGTGCGTTTGAAGGCAGAAATCGCAAAGAAACGGCCCCAAATGAACAAGAAAAAAGTGCTCTTTCATCAAAACAATGCACCGTGTCACAAATCAGTTGCATGAATTGAAGTTTGAATTGCTTCCTTATCCACCGTATTCTCCAGATTTTTCCCCGAGCGACTATTATCTATTCACAGACCTCAAAAAAATGCTCGCGGGAAAGCGATTTAGCTCCAATGAAGAAGTTATCGCCGAAATTGAGGCCTATTTTGAAAGCAAAGGCAAATTCTTCTACAAGAAAGGTATAAAAATGTTAGAAAAGCATTGAACTGATTGTATCGCTCTTGAAGGAGACTGTATTGACGAATAAAGTAGAATTTTGCAAAAAAAATATGTTTTAAGTAGCTAGACCAAAAACTTTTCAGCCTACGTGTTACATATAACAAGTTTTACCCAGATCAGATGCTGTCGAATAATAAAACGAAGATTTTGTAGAATTCTGCAATCAATATGGACCAAGAAGTTGAAACTAACCGACCTGACTTTGTTATTCTTGACAACGAATCCTAAAACACAACAATCGGCAATATTGCAACTGCTCAAAACTTTATTTTGAGGCTTTTTATTTGATTTTATCGTTCACCTCCCCGACGGAATAGGAATTTTACTTTTTTTCATATCTTGAGTATATCGGCGGGGATGTAGAAATATGCGTCAACGTTGTCTAAGAACCGAAACATACATTTTTCTATTTCACAGCACCTTTTAGATAACGCGGTAGTGCTACCAAGGACTTTATTGCATTTCTACAAATAACTACTACTTGTGTATGTGGCCAGGCAAAATATACTTAAATAAATCAATAAATAAAGTATACCGACCTGCCGGGATTGGAACCCGACACCTTCAGCACAGCAAGCAAGTTACTATGCCACGGAGCCACGGGCCGCCACCTATCTGTCTAAAAATGAGAGGATCACACAGTGATTATAAAGTTTCTCACTAAAGAAAGAAATTGATTAGGCGTTATTCATGAACAAATGTCCCAAGTATATAGTAATAATGGCTAATCTTAGTTTCAAGTAAAATTTTAATTCAAACAGCTTCGACTGGATCGAGTCGCAATTCAGGACTACCCCCTACCTACTGAAAGAAGGATTGACGCAAAACTGTGAAAACCATGAGGCCTAGAGAGGATTTGGTGTTGTAAGACTAACTAATGAAGATCCCAGTACTTACTAAAAAAAGCTAAAGTATTCGAAACCACAGTTCATTGGGCACAAAGATTTAGGAATAAAACAAGAACAAATGACGCTTCAGAAAATGTGGGAGTCATTTTCGGAGAAGAGAGACAAGCGCGTGATTTAGGTTCCTCTTAAGAAGCAGAAGTTGATGCAATGGGTTCATTTATATATATATATATATATATATATATATATATATATATATATATATATATATATATATATATATATATATATGTATATATATATATATATATATATATATATATATATATATATATATGTATATATATATATATATATATATATATATATATATATATATATATATATATATATGCCACGCCAGTAAAAATCTTTCCTTTTTGCTGCGAACCATTCATCGAGCCATTTTTTCACATCTTCGTACGAACCAAAGCGCTACTCAGCAAATGCGTGACCCATCGATGCAAACAAGTGGAAATCGGAAGGAGCCAAGTCTAGTGAGTAAGCCGCATGGGGTAGAATTTCCAGCTGAGTGCTTCCAACGTGTCTCGAACTGGTTTTGCCGTATGTGATGGAGCATTGTCATGAAGAAAAATGACTTTGTGTTGCCTCTTTCTGTATTCTGGTCTTTTTTCAAACAGTGAATAGTTCAAATCGGTCAATTGTTGTTGGTAACGTTTAGTATTAACAGTTTGTCTAGGTTTTAGCAGCTCATAATAGACCAGGCCCCTCTGGTCTCACCAAACACAAAGCATCGTCTTTCTGCCAAAGCGATTCGGTCTTGCGGTCGATGTGGATGGTGCGCTTGGGTCTACCCATAATTTTTTTTGCTTGGGATTCTCAATAAATCCACTTTTCATCCCCTGTAACAATACGATGCAAAAACGACTTTTTTTAGTACCGAGCGAGCAAAATGTCTGTTGCCTCTCGTTCAACTCATGTGGTACCCATCTACCGGTCTTCTGAATCTTTCCCTTCTCTCGTAGCCGATTGGAAACCGCTTGTTGACTAATGCCAATTGCTCGGCGAGTTGTTTTTGTGTTTGCGAATCATCTTCGTCCAACAATGTTTGCAATTCCACATCTTCGTATTTTTTTGGCGGTTTTCCACGTTCTTTATCTGCAACATCGAAGTCACCACTTTGAACGCCGAAATCATCGTCGACACGTGTCTTGCGGTGGAGCATGTTCACCAAAAGCTTCTCGAAGTAATCGGTATGATTTAACAGCAGTTTTCTTCAAATGAAAACAAAAAATTAATGCTGTCCACGAATGCTCTTTGTTCGTCATAAATTTCGACATATTGAACACAACACTATGCACACACTTTTCCAGTTTATCACTCGTGCGCGTCTGACTCTTGTTGATGACACAACAAAATGGCGCAGTGTCAAATCTTTATAGCACAAACTGCATTGGTGCACCATCTGTTGTCTGAAATCCGCATTTCATACTTGTATAACTGTATATATATATATATATATATATATATATATATATATATATATATATATATATATATATATATATATATATTTATAGTTAATCATTCATTATTCCAATTTTATTCACCTTAAATATTATAAAATTTGAATCGTCAATCTGAGATTTCGCTGCATGTTTATATTTTTTAAATTCAATAATGAAAATCAAAAAGTTTTAAAATTATGTTTCTTCCTATTCTACCAAAGAATCTGATCATTCAAATTCAATCAAGTATTTTATGATCGTATTTAATTAGCATAGACATAATAAAACTTACTCGTATGGGGTTACTATACGTTTAAATCGACTATAAAGTCGGTGAAAATGTAAAAATCTAACAGAAAGAATTCTTTAGCACTTTCAATATGTATTAAGCTTGTTTCTAGACATATGCTAAGGTTAACCTTTTTTTATGACCCACAATACCACTTCCAGACAGATATATTTTTACTAATCTAATTACCATTATTTCTGCGTAACAGCTCCTACTGTACAATCTAAACTACATCCTAAACTAATTTATAGCTTAGGTGTCTTTCGCAAGCTTTGTACTAATTCACAGTTAAACTTATGTCGGCAATTGTTAGTTAGTAATACAAATTTTTCTCTTATCCCATTCCTACTTTCAGCATATTCTCAGTCGACTTTCTGGGTACACAGTTAATACCCAGAAGGAAAAAGCTCAAAAAAGCCGAGTAATAATCTTAATAATTTTGAGTTAATTTATTAAAACCGTTAATTTTTGATTAGCTTTTAATTAAAATTTATGATAAAATTAAATAAAAATTGTATGTTTATATTACAGTTATAAATTTTATGATTTTTTTTTGTAAAAAACAAGCGCAGTAATAAGTAGATATTACTTGCCTGTATGATTTCTGGGGAAAGTGAATGCAAAACAACACTACTAAAAAAAAATAAAATTTTATTTGTAAATCTAGAATATTATGTTGTAAAAGACTCCCCACCTACTTTCAGCATATTCTCAGTCGACTTTCTGGGTACACAGTTAATACCCAGAAGGAAAAAGCTCAAAAAAGCCGAGTAATAATCTTAATAATTTTGAGTTAATTTATTAAAACCGTTAATTTTTGATTAGCTTTTGATTAAAATTTATGATAAAATTAAATAAAAATTTTATGTTTATATTACAGTTATAAATTTTATGATTTTTTTTTTGTAAAAAACAAGCGCAATAATAAGTAGATATTACTTGCCTGTATGATTTCTGGGGAAAGTGAATGCAAAACAACACTACTAAAAAAAATAAAATTTTATTTGTAAATCTAGAATATTATATTGTAAAAGACTCCCCACCTCGAACAAGACAAAAACTCAATCTTCTTCTGGAATATTGACGACGTCCTTAGTTTGTGCCTGCGAAGGAATTTTGATATGGAAAAAGTGTTCACAATTAATAGAAGGACGATCCAAAACGTAAAGCAAAAAAAGTCGGAAATCATAGAGAACCAAAATTTGATATTGCAAGATAACTACAGGTCCACAAGGCTGTATGGTATTTCAAACCATTATAGAAAACTATGGATTCCTCGAGTTAGAGTTTACGAATTAACGCTCTTTGTGATTTCTCTTTTTCCAAAAAGTTGAAGAAAGACCTTTGGTGCCGAAAATTGCTCCCAAGTTATAAGTTAAAAGTGTTGTTTTTTAGGGTTTAAACAATTTTTTTTTAATTGAATGATTCGACAAACCCTGGGCTATAGTTATGTAGAATAATATTTGTTTTCTGTTCTGTAAGTTTTTCTGCATAGATAAATAACTTAAAAAACACCCTCGTAATAATTTAAAATGCCATTCACGAAGATTTTCACCCAGATGATCCCACTTAAATAAAAAAAAAAACGGCCAAGTCAGACTTGCGCAATTAGTGTTCTGTACAGGGATTGCTTTTAAAATAAAGAATTTTGTTACTCTAAATGAGTTTCCAATCTACATCTTGTGAAGAATATTCCAGACTTTTTTCAAAATTTTTTGATCTATACTTTTCGAGATAAGGGGAGGGACAGCGATTTACATCATAAATATTTTTGAACTCGTGTTTTTACAAGCATTCATTTGACACCCCACTCAATGATCTGGTAAAACTTTTTTTTCACTTCTGATTTCACCCCCTAAAACTCACCCTTTAAGTTAAAATTTAACTTCCAAAACTACACGATTCTGATGGGACCGTCAATTTATATATTACTGCCAAATTTCGACTTTCTGCGTCAAATAGTTTCGAAGAAAATCATGTATGAGAGACGGACAGACAGGCAGACGGACAGAGGAACGGACAGACACCGAAGTGATCTTATCAGTGTTCCATACGGAACATTAATTAGTAGTAGTAGTAGTATTTTGAGGGACAGAAGAGTGTTAACAAACGTTGAGACGAGTCTATGGATCAGGAAATTGAGTTTTTCTTAATTAGGTTAAAAACTTTTCAACCCACACACATGAAAGCAAATATTCTCCAATAAATAGTGCTGATGATTATTTCTTTAGCTAAAGTTACGATTTTAAAATAATACTTGCTCTATATTAGACATACTTTATTTGTTGAAAAATGGTAATAATTAATATAATTATTATTTTTATTATTAATCACAAAAAAAGAGTCAGTAAATAATTCTTTCGTAATTATAAGATGCCGTACTCAACAGCATGTATACAAATATTTCTTGCCCTTTTCTTATACTCTTCTCCATTACCAACTTCGATTATTTTTACTCTAAATAGCTCCCAGTATTCACTTATTGAAAGGTTATTTTTTTTTAATATGTTTTCTATTATTTTTTTATCCATTAATTTTGTTCCCCACAAATAGACACCTAAAAAATGGAAAAACATTATACAATGGCAGTATAAATCACTATTTTCAATTCATTTGTCTGTAAGAAATGGATGAGGCTAAAAAAAGCATTGTAAACCATTTCTTAAATCCTTTTATGGAGGGTGCAAACTTACTTCCTTATATCGTATTATCTCTTGTATTTTTACTTTCTTTGCTAAAGGAAACTATTGTATTCGTGAAAAAAAAATCGAGATTTTTGCTTTTCTTTATGTTTCAGCGTTCCTAAAACACGAAAAACATCCCTCATTTCAGTCAGTTTGTCGATCTAGCACGATAACTCTCGAACGAAGATAAGATATCATTTTCACACTTGGCATATATATATATATATATATATATATATATATATATATATATATATATATATATATATATATATATATATATATATATATATATATATATATATATATATATATATATATATATATATATATATATTATATATATATATATATATTTATATATATATTTATATATATATATTTATATATATATATATATATATATATATATACATATTTATATATATATATATATATATATATATATATATATATATATATACATATTTTATATATATATATATATATATATATATATATATATATATATATATAGGGTGTCCCAAAAACCAATACATTCCCTTCGAGGACTAATAGGCCAGCTCATAACTCACCAAAATATGTAAATATCACCAAAAAAATGTACCAAGCTAACTTGGCCAGTTATTTAAAGAAATTGCTAATTTAGTGTAGTTTTTTAAAATGATATTACATTTATTTTAGAAAAAAATATATTGCAATTTTAGATTTTTCCAAAGTTCATAAAAGTGTCAATATCTCGAAATCTAATGATTTTTTACTAGGATTATATTTACATATTCGGGTGATATATATATATATATATATATATATATATATATATATATATATATATATATATATATATATATATATATATATATATATATATATATATATATATATATATATATATATATATACGATCAATTTTAATTTTAATGTTAAGAACTTACAATTATTTATTTAATGAGATTTAATGGAGCAAAATATAAATAGGATAGTCTTCTGTTAAAGTTCTACCCCTATATATATATATATATATATATATATATATATATATATATATATATATATATATATATATATATATATATATATATATATATATATATATATATATATATATATATATAATATAATATATATATACACATATTTAATGCAGTGTGTCACCTGTTTTTGAACAACTCGCCCCCTGACGTCGATGTTATCATTATTATTATTGATTAAGGGGAGTATTTGTGTTAAATTAATTGTATAATGAAAATTGTTTATTTATTCGATACTAAAACAATAGTAAACAGGCGCCGACCACCTTTTTTTTTAGCACGCTGTTCTTCCGAATGGGCAACATTTTCACGTGTAATTCTGTTTTGGAATTTTAAAAGATATAAACACCTAAAATTAGATTCTGTTGAAACTGTGCATATAATATAATTACACTTATTTATAGCAATCAGTATAGTCTCAACTGGTGGTGTTTGGATTAAGTTACACTTTACCGTAAGAAAGTCAAATTTAGTGCTTGTTTTAGAATTACTTGTTTTTAAGCAAAGTACAGGGTAAATTTCTTACCGATTAGTTATGAAGTTTTACGAAGAGTCTGTGGGCAAAAAGAACTTATGGATATTAAGAAATAGTTAGAATATGTATTGAGAGAAGCTCTATACTCCATACCAAAACTTTTATTCCGAGGAAAAATCGACCCAGGCCAGGCCGGAAACAACATTATAACAGACATTGCCCATATTCAGGCAATCTGAAGAGGGCACCTTAGCGGTATTGGCATATATAATTGCAAATAGCACCCAAAAAAAAGCTATGGTAGGAAATTGGCTGAATGTAAATTTGGCTGCTTATATCGTTTGTTGGGTAACAGGTTAAAACTGATAATACTAATTGCAAATATAACATTTGTCTTTCTATTGAAGAGAAATTTGTGTTACTCTCAATCACTACAATTGATGTAGATTTTAAAAATTATGAAATTTTAATATACTGAGTGAGGTAAAAATCACACAAATAGTTATTTACTTTATATCATCCTCTGGTGGAAAAGAATCGTTTAACTGTACTCATGACACTAAAGAGATTTATTTAGGATTCATAGATTATGAGAAGTCATTTGACAGGGTGAGACATGATAAACTATCTTTTAGACAACAGTCAACTCGATATCAAAAACATAAGGATCATTAAAAATCTATATTAGAACCAAATTGCGGTAATCGATACTGAAGATTGAAGACATTAGACGTCATAAAAATAACGGGAGGCGTTAGACAAGGATGTGTCCTGTCTTCGCTTCTGTTCAAGTACTAGTCAGATGCTATATTTAAAGACGCTCTCTCCGACCAAGAAGCAGGCGTTAAGATTAATGGACAACAACATCCGTTACTTCGACGATACCTTAGTTGTGGCAAACAGTGTAGAGGATCTCAAAATGAATTTTAAAAACAAAATACGTGATAATAAGTAAAACTTCTTCGGTCCACAAATACCAACATAGAGTCAAACCGATAGAAGAAGTCTCTAAATACCAATATCTGGGAACATGTATCAACGAGCAATACGACCTGACACAGGAAATCAGCATTCTTCAAAACGAGACAACTTTATACTAACCGTAACTTGAATTTACAACTCCGGCTCCGAATGACAAAATGCTACGTGATTTCGATTCTCTTCTATGGATGTACTATCAGCAAAGTCAATAAAGAAATTGGAATCATTTGAAATGTGGATTTATAGGCGAATTATAAAAATAACCTGGACACAAAGGATCAGCAATGAAGAACTGTTAAGACAAGTGAACAAAGAGAGAGAATTGACCAATGAAATAAAACCCAGGAAACTAGAATACTTCGGTCACATCATGCGAGGAGAACGTTACAATATTTGACAACTCATAATGGAAGGAAAGATAGAAGATAAAAGACCTGCAGGTGGGAGACGTACATTGTGGCTAAAGAACTTAAGAGAATGGTTTAGCTGTACTTTCATTCAACTGTTTAGAGCCGCGATATTAAAAATTACAATAGCCTGGATGATAGCCAACCTCCGCAGGGAGACGGCACCTTAAGAAGAGGAAGTACTCATTACCAAAACTTTAAAATGGTAATGATTTAACTTTCTTATACCAAATATAATTAAAAAATAAATCAAAATTACCCATCAATAAACCCCAAAGTGCGTATTCTCGCCATTCTTTTTTTAAAACTTCCTTTGGAAACATTTCTTCTGGATTTCCTCCTAGCTCTTTAGCAATGTTTGAGAAGCTTTCATAATATACATCTAAATAATAATCTAATTTATCCATATCTTCTTTTGAAGCTCCAGTATAAAAAATGTACGACAAATCATGAATGGGAGAACCATGCCAGGTACATTGCCAGTCAATAAGTTTTATGTCTTCAAGTTCGCCAGTTTCCTAAAAAATAATTATTTAATTAAATATATAGGCTATTCATGTTGATTTACTCTGTATTGAATGAAATCTCGAAAACTATTGCTATTATAAATGGGGACAAATTTCAGATACTAATGCTATAATGTTGGTTTTCACAAGGGTGGTCCACAAAGGTTGACATTTGTTGCGTGAAGGGCAAGGTGATGTCTAACGGCGTAACCCTGATGTTTTTAACTTATCTTATTAATTAGTACAGTTGTAATATTGTTTTCTCCCGTCATTTTTTTTTTTTTTATGGGTCTAGCACACGTGCTGCAGGGAAGTCCCTAAAGCGCTCCAGGAGCGGCACGAGTGCGGAAAAAGCGATTCACGTTGTTCTTGAATAATAAAGTAATACTAAAACGAGAATGAAAGTTCCAGGTTTGCGTACGGTCTTTATTCATTGCCTGGATTTAATAACACAAGAAGCAAACTCGCCAAGAGTTTACACCACAGTTGGCAATCCGCAATCGTCCACGTCAGCTCAGAGAAGGCGGAGTCACCTTTCATCATCCAGCACTACAACGTATGGTCTAGGCAACGTATAAATATCGCACGCGTATATATACATTACCGTCAGAAAGTATTTGCCCATCTAGAAATTTCAATGTAACTGCCAAAATTTAATACCTAATTAAATATTAGATAAATTTAATAGTTCTTAACAAGTGTCCATCATAAAATTGTTTAGATAAGCCTTTTTGGTGAAATCACAAATTAAAAACCAATTAGGACAAATTTCCAAGTTTTGCATGATAATCGTTTTAAGGCGATTTCTGAGAATTCCATTTGAGGTAAAAACTCATTTCAAGTTTCTAGGGACTATGGAAATTCCTAGTGACATTTTATGATAAAAACTATGCTATAAATACATATAATAACAATAAATTGCCCTTTTGGAAATTAACCATTCGCAAACAGTACTTTGTTATTGATACAAGCTCAATTGTTTTGTGAAAATCCCAAAAGCGAAAGAAGTTTGCATTGAAAATCGGGCTCTGATAATTGCGAGACATCAAAATGGTCACTCGAGTCGACAAATCGCGAGTGATATGCGGATACCAAGGAGAACGTGGAATACGTAAAAAAATTTTCTGCGGGACATGGAATTCCCAACCAAAAACGTTCAGGAAGATCTCGAAAAACGATTTCCGCTGAAGACAAAGCTATAATAATGCCCAGTAGATGTAATCGCCGTCTAACTGCACCAGAAATCACGGCTCAAGTAAACCTGTGGCGGCCCATCCCCAGCAGCGTGACAACCGTGAAGAACAGGTTAGCAGAGAAGGACTAGACGGGAGAGTTGCAGTGAGGAAACCACTTCTTAGGCAAGTGAATAAACGTAAACGATTAGAATGGGCCCGAAAACATGAAAATTGGACATCCGGACGGAATTCCGTCATTTGGAACGACGAATCTAAATTCGAAATTTTCGGTTCAAATCGACGAGTTTACATGCGGCTAGAGAGAGGATGTTGGAAGCCTGTCAGTTACCTACAGTAAAATATGGTGGAGGTTCAGTAATGGTTTGGGGTTATTTTGACAACGGTAAAGATGGAAAAATCTTTAGGATAGAAGGAATCATGCGAAAAGATCAGTATCAAGAAATTTTGCTAACTCAAATGCTTCCTTCTGGAAGAGATATTTTTCAGGGGAAATTTATTTTTCAGCATGACAACGGCTTTAAACATTCTGCTAAATAAATTAGAGAACTTTTGGACCAATGGAAATCCGATGACGTCCTGGAAGTGATGATTTGGCCTTCACAATCACCCGACTTGAACCCCATCGAATTGCTGTGGGACCATTTGGACAGGTGTGTTCGAAAACTCAATCTAATATCAGATCATTTGTGGGAACCTTTACAAGCGGTTAAAATAACCGAAGAAACTCTGAAGAAACTACTGGACGGAATGCCGAAACTCTGTAAAGCAGTAATTAAAAACAAAGGAGGTTACATAGATGAGAAAAATCCTGGAAAATCATGAATATTTTTCTGTTTTTCTAGACTGTAAAAAACGTGAAAATAAATAATAATTCATTATAAATTATTATATATATATATATATATATATATATATATATATATATATATATATATATGAAAATATATATAAATATATTTTATATATATATATATATGTATATATACATTAAAATTCCGGGTTTCAATCCGTTGATTTAACGTTTCGCCAAAATCTCATTTGGCATTTTCAAGTACTCTTGCTGCTACTGCTACTCGATATTGTAATCTTGCTGCTGCTGCCGCTCGAAGCTAACTTCCACCATCCGTAAAAAGCTCTATTGTAACATACATATATATATATATATATATATATATATATATATATATATATATATATATATATATATATAAATAATTTCTCATTTTGCTTTCTTTAGATCCGATGATATATACTTACTTTGTATTTCATTAACATATTATTAGACCAGCAGTCCCCATGCCTTAAACACTTGTGATTACCCTTATACACTTGTACTTCTTCAAAAGTTTTCTTTATATCTTGCACCTTTCTTAACTTTGCCAAAGTATCAGCTTCAGTTATTGAATCAAAAGTTTTAAGGACAATTTCATATAAATCTGCCATTATAGATATTAAATAAACTATATCTGAAAATCTTTCAACTATGTTATTAAGGTTACATGTTAAATTTTCGAAACGTTCCGGATATTTTTGCTTAAAAGTATAGGACAGACCATGAAGCTTCCCGTAAATTTTAAAAATGAATTCGAATTGTTCCTCATCGGTGTCAGGGAGCACGTATCCAGCAGTCTTCAAGTTTTTCATAGCAACATACATTTTTCCTGCTTCTACACTTCCACCCAGATATCTTGGAAGGTTGTCGAAAGGTTGCTTGACTCCATTTTCCCTTTGAAATTTGTCTAATTCAGGAAACAATTTAGAATATAAATGGTTCTCATTTTGATATGGCGCATCGAGTCCAAACTCAAAGGAAAAAGCATCAACAGGTGCCTTCTTTATTGCGACGTGAATTTTCTTACCATTTTCCTTATTTATAACTGCTCCTGTAAAAAATTCTGACTGGAATCCCTCTCCTTTTCCTAATTTCACATCAGCATCAACTTCATAGTTTTTAATTTTTTCTAATTTAGCGACACTCCTTAAAATGTCCTCGACTTCTTGTTGAATAACTCTACCTTTATTTTCGTTACCCGCCATGATGTTTTAACCGTAATTAAATCGTAATGAACAATATCGAACTGATAATAGACTGGTTAAGTAGACGTATTTATATACAGAATAAAATAGTTTTGGATAATAGCAATATTAAAACAAATATTATCTTATACTTGAGTAGAATGCTATTAGCTAATTATTTAAGTGCCGGAAATGATAACGATTTAGATATTTGACCAAACACAAAACCAGCTGCTCAATTTTGGGCTGTTAACAATCCTAAACTTTAATGTTGGTGTCCTATTTATTAAAAAAATAGCTATTAACAGAATTGTTATTGTTAATTAAACAGTTACGACAAATTGTTGGGTTTGCCAATAAAAATATTATCAAAATAGTGATGATTGGGTAATGTTCCTGTGTTAATGAAATTTAATTTCATGTTAATTCAACGTGATAAACTAGTAACGTAAATAAAGATTAACCATACAAAGTGTAATATGTTTTCTAGTTTTTTAGTACAAATATTGAGGAGTCTGTTTAATGCATCCTTCTAGGTAGGTTCAGCAATAAAAAACAGAAAAAATTATGCCTACCCATCAATTTCTGTTATAACTTATTCATTTCGAGAAAATAATAAAACATTTTTTGGTAGAAATAATGCAAAAAGTCTTGTTTTTTTAGACTAATGTCATCTATATACGTGTCTAAAGTAACTTATCTCAAAACAACCTTTGAATAACTAAAAATGTATCAATAATTTTTGTAGGTGTGATCTGAGTAAAAAAAATTACTTTTTATGTGCATATCACAGTCACTTGGGACAATAAACCTTTAACTAGTCCTGGGACGATAACTTTATATATATATATATATATATATATATATATATATAAAGGATTTTCTACAGCTGACGCTGTCTTCCTTCTCTTAGCCTTTGATTCCATCCGTTTCTATCTTCCCAGTCTCCATCTGTTAGAACCCTGTCCTCCATAGCCTCGTCCACATCGTCTGTCCACGATCGTCTGGGTCTTTCTCTTTTTCTTCTCCCTATAGGGCTTCACTCCGTTATTTTCTTTATCCACCTATTATCTTCGCTCCGTCTTATGTGTCCATACCATTTTAATCGTTTTTCTTCAATGGTTTCTTTTGTTGATCGTCCATGTTTCTGACCCTTATGTCATTATGCTTTGTATTATTGATTTGTATATGCGTGTTTTGTTTCTTTTTGTAATGTGTTTGTCCCACAGGATCGAATTTAATTATCTTATGCATGTCCGCGCTTGTCCTAATCTAGCTTTAATCTCTTCTTCTGATGTTGTGTTTTCTTGAAATGATGGTTCCTAAATATTTAAATCTATCGGTTCCTTTGTTTATTGTTTCGTTATCGACTTCTAGATTCTCCGCGTTCCCCTCCTTTGTTGTTAGATATTCCGTTTTATCAAAGTTTATTGCTAATCCTGCTTGAGTGTATTCTTCTTTCAGTTTTCTTACCATATAACTGAGGTCTTCCTCATCTTGCGCTATGATTACTTGATTGTCTGCGAAACTTAGAGTATATAAGTATTCTTCTCGTATTGGGACTCCCATTCCACTACATTTTTGCTTAAATTTTTTAAATGTTTGTTCGAGGTATATTTTAAATAATATTGGGGATGTAGAGCATCCTTGTAATAGGCCTTTTGATGTTTGGAGTCTCTTCCCTATTTTATGTCCTATTTTTATGTTCACTGTGTTGTTTTCGTAGAGAGCTTTTACTGCGTATATTAGTTCTTTGTCAATGCCTATTTCTTTCATTGTGTTCCATAATCTTTGTCTTGGTACTGAGTCATAGGCCTTTCTTATGTCTATGAAGACTAGATGAACTTCTCTATTCTTTGCCAGTTTTTTTTTTCCATTGTTTGTTTTATAGTGTATATGTGGTCTATACGTGATTTTCCGGCCGTAAAGCCCTGCTTGGTCTTCTCCAATTTTTCCTTTTATATTTTCCTCTATGATATTTTTAATAATTTTTCCATACAAACGTCCCATACTCGATATTATGCTTAGGCCTCTATAGTTTGTGCATTTTCTGCGATTTCCCTTTTTAAATATAGATACTATATAGACTTTTGACCATTCCTTTGGGATTTTTTTTCTCCATTTATCGCTCTGTGGAACATGTTTCTCAACATTCGATGTAATTTATTAGACCCGTACTTAATCATTTCATTTACCACACCTCCACCCCTGCAGATTTATTATTTTTGAGGGTTTTTATTGTCTTCTTTACTTCTTCATAGCTTAGTCCTATCTCTTTTTTTTCCCTAGTCTGTTCTTCTTCAGGGTTCTCTTCTTGCAATTCTTGTCTGTCTTCTGTTAGCAACTTCTTATAATATTCTTCCCACTCGCTTTCTGGGATATACTCTATATATGTCTTCGCTCTATTGTTGGTCCTTAATGCTTTAATTATTCTCCATGACTCTGTACTTCTAGTTCCCTCCTATATACTGTTCTACATGTTCGCACGATTTTTCCCATCTCTCGTTCTTTTCTTTGTTTAACATCCTCCTCGTTTTCTGCATTTTTCTCTTTATATTTCTGTAGATCTTCTTCTGATTTTGTATTCAGCCATTTTTCGTATAGTCTTTTTTTCTCCTTTATAGATTCTTTGTTTTTTTACAGATTCTAATTTTATGTTTCTTATTCTCGTTGCCTTCTTTACCTAATGCTTCTAGGGCCGCCTGTTTGATGCCTTCTTTTATGTGGTCATACATCTGTTGGAGGTTGTCGTAATTAAATTCATTTAATTTTTGATCTAATCGTCGTCTATATAGGTCTCTCATCGTTTCGTCTTGCAGTAAGTGTATTTTGTATTTTATTTCTTTGTCTGCTTTTTCTGTTATCTCATTAGTATTTCTGTTTTCTTTATCTATTGTTCCTGTTTGTTTTATTGTCTCGTACCACGGTACTTTTATATTTGCTACTAACAGTCTATGGTCTGTTCCACATTCTCTGCCCCTCTCTTTACTCTTACGTCTTTTATTTTAATAGTGGTATCGTTTTTAATTACAATGTAGTCTGCTTTTTCTGTTATCTCATTAGTATTTCTGTTTTCTTTATCTATTTTTCCTGTTTGTTTTATTGTCTCGTACCACGGTACTTTTATATTTGCTACTAACAGTCTATGGTCTGTTCCACATTCTGCCCCTCTCTTTACTCTTACGTCTTTTATTTTAATAGTGGTATCGTTTTTAATTACAATGTAGTCTATTTTTGATTTTAGGTTTCGTGTTTCTTGCATCCAAGTATATTTGTGGATGTCTTTGTGTTTGTAGAATCCGTTTGTTATTTTGAGGCCGTTTAGTTCACACAGCTCTATTAGTCTCTCTCCGTTGTCGTTAGTAATGTCTTCTCCGAATGGTCCTACGGTATTGTCTATTGTTTTCCTTCCTGTTCTCCCATTCAGATCTCCCATTATTATTAATTCTTGGTTTTTCTTTACTTTTTGTGTTTCTATTTCTAGTGTTTCCATGAAATTATCTGTTTCTCTTATAGATAACTTTTAACTTTTATAAAATCTGTTGACCGTGTCTTACATGATTTATTGGTTTTCGAGATAATACCGTAAATATGATTGCTGGTTACCTCTCTTGTGCAGTACCAATTGATAGGATGTTATCTGTGAAGATAGAAGCGACTAATGTGGTGTCACAAAAGTCTGTTTTAGGATTTTTATTGGTTTTAATTGATTTTAATGACTTACTTGCTTTGGAAGTAATTAAGAAATAAAAATAGAATTAATTATATTATTTTTATGACACTGACACATCTTCATGGGCGAAAACTCACGTACTACTCATAATCAGGAAACAGTCGTGTGAAGCATGTCGCAAACAAACTTTTTAAAACGTAACTTGGTAAAGTTTTTAGGTGCCTATTTGGATCCTGAACTTCACACGAATATGCACGTGGAGCTACTGTGCAAAAATTTAGCATTATGTGAACAAATCTAATGCAGGCTCACTTCTCTACTACATTACAAAACAGCAAACATTATGCCTACCCAACAATTTCTGTTAGAACTGATCCATTTTGAGAAAATAACGAAAATTTACTAACTAAACATAAAAATACTATAATAATAAATAACTAATGACATACCTATATTACAATTTACCTTAGCTCGATTTTAAATATTAAAATATTCTGTGTTTAAGTTTTGTACTAATATAAATCGTTTAGGTTTGTTGTTATGTTTAAAACAAATGTTACTTTTAATTTGGTTTTATTTTACTCAAAAAATTTGGCAGTGTACCCAGCGGGGTTATAAAGTGTCCGGCCAAACTGAGTACCCGGCCAAATCAGCCGTGTAATTGTAATTAAGAATTCAAAAAATTAAATGAAGAAAATAGTCTATAGTTTAAATTAATTTTACTATTAGGGGGGAAGTTTTTATACGAAATAAGTGACTTTTACCCCCCATTTCTTTTATAAATATTAATTTATAGGGTAAAAAAATCGGTGAAGTGGTCGCAGTTCTAAAATATATACTAAAGTTACCTTTCTCAGACTAAAGGATTACTAAAGTTAAGGTACTTCTAAGAATCGTAAAATTGGAAATAATAAAAAGTAATATTATTTTCAGATTCCTTGTCCTCAAGAAATCCGACAAGGTATGATCAATTTTTATAATAAAAGTGTAGGATTAATGCTATACTACAGAGGGTGAAAACTCCGGAAACTTCTGAAGAAAAAGCAATTTTTGTGCGAAAAATCGATTTTATTTTTGAACATAGTTTTCTTCAAGAGCGATATGCATTGTACATATCTTGGTGAACCAACACTTGTTTTTCTTCGCCAATTTGGGCCTTTTTTTAATTTCACTATTTAAACTGTCCAAGAAACCAACGTAAAAGTCTGCAGTGAGTGTTCGCCCCTTCTCAAGATAGTCGATCAGTATTATTCCATGTACCTCCCAAAAAATACTTACTAAAACCTTTCTAGCTGATATTTGTGCTTTTGGACGCTTCGGTCGGCTTTCATGCGATTCCAACCACTCTACGGACTGCCTGTTGTAGTCTGGCATGTAGTGGTGGATCCATGCTTGGTCCATTGTTTCGAATAGACTCAAAAACTCCGTTCAAACAGGGTTCTGAATGTTCGACACCTTGCTGGTTTTGATCAATCGTGAAAGTATGCTGTGCCCATCGTGCACATACCTTTTTCATATGCAAATATTCATCACGCGTTCTGTTGATATCTTTACCATGTCAGCTATCTCCCTCATTTTCACTTTGCGGCCACTCAGAACAATGTGGTGGCTTTTATTTATTTTTTCTTGGATTGACTGACAGTAAACCAATAACATATAGTTGCGTTCGACGGAGTAGATATGCCGTAACACCTCTCAAGCCATTTTTGGGTTCTAGCTGTATTTATTCTAATCAGAAACAATATCAACTCACGAGATTCTTTTTTGTTACACCGTTTTGCAAAAACCGAAAGTAGCGTCACTCAAACTCGAAGACTAATAGACAAAATGTCATGAAAAATTTGCACGAATTTTCTGAGAGTCGACACTAACGAAAAATCGTATGGTTTTTTGTTTGTACTGTCAGCTCTCGGAAAATTTCGGGACTTTTGACCACATGTAGGATTAATTATAACTGTACTTTTAATTATGGATCCGCTAAGAAGCCGCAAACTCGATTTTGCACACGACTCGTGAAAATGAAAGATAACTTACATGGAAATTTCATTATGCAGTTAAATAACGATTTCGATGATATCTGATTGCATTCAATATACATAGAATATGAGGAGTGTTTAAATTTTGAAAATCATTATTATTAGACTACGCAGATAATAAGACGAGAAATAATGAAAATGTTTATCATTGTTTAGTTTGTATGTTGTAGTACAAGATCTAAGATATCATATAAGAGATTTTTCTTTTTTGTTGGGCGTCATGGTTGCACAAGATGACGCCAATAGCAACTAAAATTCGAAATTGCAAGAAACACTGGTTGAGGAAATTTATTGCAAGAAACACGTGTTGAGGATATTTTTTTCAATTACATTCAAGTTTAAAAGAAGGTAAGTCACATCACTATTTCCAAAATACAGATACAACATTCAGTAGTAAGAAGCAATCGGTTAATTTACTTCTGCATACTTCTACAAATACTTATTTGTAATTTTACTAGTTTTAAATACGTTGCTTGCCCACTGCTTGCATCAAAAGTACAATCTCACCCTCCGCTGGTCTCGAACCTACCGATTTTTCGGTATTTCTACCGATATGGGGTCTGTTCTACCAAAATACCAAAATTTAATAATTTTTCCACGATTTCTGAGAATACAAGGAAATTCTCCAGATTTTTTTACCGTTTTTACATTTCCGAATTGGCAACCCTTTTCGTTTATGTTTTTACGGGAAATCCCTTGATTGTATGATAAGTAATTATCGCAGAATGTTCTCGATATCTTTTGGGGAATACCCTTGGGTCCTACAACTCGTAACTCGACGTTTTTAGGGGATCTCCCGAGTTAATTCGGTTTTCTATATGTACAAGAATTCGGATTTTATGGTTTCATTAATTTTCATTATTTAGAAGAGAAACATTCTTCGAGTTACTAATAGCGTCTACCAGTAGTATCTACCAAAAATATTATTATAATACCAAGTCAAAATGTCGTCAGACGAGGAACCGAGTACAAGCGTGAGTGTAAAAAGAAAATAACCGGTCAAGAGCAAGTTGAACTTGCACAATTAGTGTTCCGTACGTTGATTGCTTTTAAAATAAAAAATGGTATTACGGTGGTATAAAATAATCACTTACTTCACAAAACATACCCCAAATGAGTTTTCAACAAACTTTATTTCCAATCTTTACTGAAAATTGGTGACCTTGAAATGTTTGTTTTTTTTATATACCAGATAAATTATTAACTCGTGATAATTTTCATTCAATCTACACTCCACGGAGAATATTCCAGAATTTTTTTCAAAATTTTTTGATCAGTACTTTTTGAGAAAAGGTGGGTTGACAGCGATTTTTCGTGATTTTTTAAAAATAGTACAAAGAAAAGTGTTCGCAAGTATTACATTATATATACATTTTTTACTCGTTTTTTCACAAACTTTCATTTGACACCACACTCGATAACCTACTAAAAAACTTTTTTCACTTTCGATTTCACCCCCCAAAATTAACACTTTAAGTCAAAATTTGACATTCAAAACTACATGGCTCTGATGAGGCCATCAATTCCTATATTATTACCAAATTTCAACTTTCTATGACAAATAGTTTCGGAGAAACTCGGGTGTGAAAGACACACAGACAGACAGACAGACGGACATACAGGCAGACAGACACCGAAGTCATCTTATAAGTGTTCCGTACGGAACACTAAAAACACCTACAATTTTATAGAAAAGAATGGAAGGAAGAATTTTCAGGATGACTGCAAGAAAGTCGTAAAAGCACAAAGTATGCCTGTTGTAAAAGTTGTAATATTGATATTAATATTACCTCAGGGAAAGACGCTCTTAGGCAACACAATTCTTCACAGGCACAATCGGTATCATCAAAGAAAATTAAATCACAACCAAAGATATCATCATTTACTGTGACAAAAACTCAAAAACCTGATATACAAATTAAACAAGGTAAGAATATTTCATTATTTTTTACTAAGTACCAGTACATTGTTATATTATTTTGTATTCTCTCAGATACGTATTTTTAACTCCTTTTTATATTTTCAGGTGAAGTAAGATTAGCCTCGTTTGTTGCTGAACGAAATCTACCATTCACCATTATGGAGCACCTACCGAAACTGATACAGTCCGTTTGTCCCGATTCAAAAATTTCAGAAAATCTAAAATGTTCGACGACGAAAACTCACGTCATAATTGGTCATATTTTTGTTTTGATAATTTATGTAAAAATCTGCGGCAAACTAAGTTTTCACAACACTTGTGCTTAGTCGTGCGATATGCGAAAGAGCATCGCATCTGTGATTGTTTTTTAGCTCTTATTCTTCTTATGAACATATTGTAAACTAAAAATAATCTAATAGGTTTTGCATCTGATGGGGCAAACGTAATGATGGGGCGTAATAATTGTGTTGTGACATTGCTTCAAAACGAAGTTCTCAATATTTTTATACTTAAGTGGTATTCGTTTCATCTTTGCGCGTCATATGCTTGTACCAAACTGCCACGTTTTATAGAGGATCTTATAAGGGGCATTTACAATTACTTTTCTTATAGTCCAAAAAGAGTTGCAGAGTATAGAGACTTTCAAATTTTTTGTGACTTGAAAGTACATAAAATACTTCACCTCTCTCAGACACGCTGGTTATCAGTACATGCAGCAGTAAAAAAAGTGTTGGAACAATTTTCTGCTCATCTTTTATCTACAGAAAACATATTACCGAAGTTTCAAGATCCCACTACATTGCTATTTTTGGGATTTTAAGATTTTGTGTTACTATTATTTAACGATTTAAGCAAAGAAATGCAGGCAGAACACCCGAAAATTTATATTTTATATGAAAAAATAAGTCAAACATTAAGAACTTTTTTGATTGCTTTTAAAAAGAGAATATTTAACAAGTATTCCAATCGAAAATGATGATTTTAAAAATCCTAGACATGTTATGGATATCGATGCCGTATATTATGGCACTGCGGCGTTTAATTCACTACTTAGTAATTCAGGTTTAACCCCAGATCAAGTAAATTTGTTTAAAAGCAGATCCCTACATTTTTATATCGAGGCATGCAAGCAAATAACTGCGCGGTTTTCATTGAAAAATAATCCAATAAAAAGTTTAGACATAATTGAACCAACGAATGTTAAAAGTGGCAAAACAGCTTCGATAATTCCTGTTAGTAAACTCTTTCCCAATATTGTTCAGAACATTGATTTGCAATAAATTGATACAGAGTGGCGTATTTTAAGAAATTATAAGTAAATCAAAACTTTTCCTGATGACATAGAACTATTTTCGGATAATGTCAGTTTACTAAAGTATGGCGATGACACTCAAATGTTTCCTTTGTTGTCTGCTTTCATCTTTACTATTTTATCACTGCACCACTCATCCGATAATGTTGAGCGCATATTTTCGCAAATTAATCTTATGAAAACAAAACAGCGAAATAAATTGTCTGCTGAGTCAATCACTGGTCTGTTATCTACAAGACGACGCTAATTGTTATGATTTCGAAATTAGTTCAAAGATGATTGCGGCTATGACCAAAGAATATTAGTATGATCCTAAAAATCGTAAAAATTAATTAGATTTAAATCTGTGTACCTATTTAATGTTAGATTTCTTTAGTATTAAACGAATTACAAATTACTTAGTCTGTTAAGTTTTTGTTTTTTCGATTTCATTATGTTTTACAAGTATTCACTAGTGTTTATTCGCTCATATATAAAATATTGTAAAAATATAATTACTCCTATTAGTTTTAATTGTATACTTAGTATATTCTGTAAGTTCCTATTATTTTACAAAGATAAAGAAGTTTAAAACAAACAAATTTAATTGAATATTGTTTTTTTTTTTCATTTTTATACCGATTTTGAGTACAAATATACCGATAGGTTAGTGGGCAATTCTACCGGTTTCGCATTTTGACGTTCGAGGCCACTGAGAGGCTCAGTAATGGGTAAAAAGTGTTATGGACCTTTTACACATATTGTATAATTAATTTTAATAGTTTGATTGGATTACGTCATTTAAATGAATTAAGGGGAACGATACAGATAGGAGGCCAAAAAGCATTTCGGGAATTTTTTCAGGCGGAAAGAATAAATTTACACTTTTGTAAGTATGTTATTTATCTATAATATATATAAAATGCAACGTCTTTCTGTCTGTCTATCTGTGTGTCTATCCGTTAGTGCGCTTATCACTGAAACCACTTATCCGATTTACGTACTTTTTTTTTTTAAACATACATATGTTCTCTGGCCAGGTTATAGGCTATATTTTATTACGATAGGTAACATAAGGAATGAGCAGTGACGTAAAATAGTGAATGAAGTCGGAAAAAAGTTTGCCGCTAGCGCGTTCCCTTGCAATACACAGCCTAAACCATTAAATTTGGAACAATATTATGTAGCAAAGAATATCTATAATCTATAATCTACAACATATATAAAATGCAATGTCTCTGTCTGTCTGTCTGTCCATTAGTGCGTTTATCACGCGAGAATCACTTATCCGATTTACGTGATTTTTTAAATTCATACATATGTTCTCTGACCAGGTTATAGATATATATTTTATTACTTCTATAATATATATAAAATGCAACGTATCTCTGTCTGTCTGTCTGTCTATCTGTCTGTCCTTTAGTGCGCTTATCACTGGAGAACCACTTATTCGATTTCCGTACTTTTTTTTTTTAAAACATACATATGTTCTCCAGCCAGGTTATAGGGTATATTTTATTACGATAGGTAGCATAAGGAATGAGCAGTGACGATAATAGTGAATGAAGTCGAAAAAAAGTTTGCGCTAGCGCGTTCTCTAACAATACACAATCTAAACCATTAAATATGGAACAATATTATTTAGCAGAGAATATCTATAATCTATAATATATATAAAATGCAATGTCTCTCTGTCTGACTTTTGGAATATTCTCAAACTCATACTTATCTCCTCCTCTTATGTAGTAATCAGATTATAGCATTGTTTTAATCTTGCACCTACGTCCATTTTTGGTATTGCTGCTGAACCAGTGTTTATAATGTGTTTTTTTAATGTTTCTGGTTTTTTCATCCTCGAATTATGCACGTTTTGATAATATTTTTTTCATTATTTCAGTGATTTCTTCTCTATCATTTATTATAGTTTCGCGTGGTCTTTTCAAATGATTAAAATATTGATGTTTGTGTTAAGCTTTCTACTTATCTCTTTTAAGCTTCTTTGTTCAGTTGTTTTTTTTTACTACGTCCCCTGTGTTTCTTCTATTATTTCGTTTTATGTATTTCGAACATAACACGTAGGCTGAAAAGTTTTTGGTCTGACACATAGATGTCGCCCTTTTCAAAAAAATCCATAGGATTTTTAGGAAGTACCAACCTTCAAAAGATACGTGTACAAATTTCATGATATTTCGACTATTAGTTTACAAGTTACAGTGGTTTTAGTGATGCTACTTTTGATATTTTTAAAAGAATGGAAGAAATCGAATTTCGTGTGTTGATTAAACATTGTTTTTTGATGGGAACAATACCGTTCAAGCAAAGCAATGGCTTGATAAGTGGTACGGGGACTCGGCCCTTGGAAAATCACTCATCATTTACTGATATGCTGAATTTAAACGCGGTCGTATAGACACAATTGATGCTAAACATTCTGGCGTGAGATAGCTGACACCCTAAAGGTATCAAAAGAATGTGTTGGTCATATTTTGCATGAATATTTGGGCATGAGAAAGCTCTGTTCGAAATGGGTACCGTGTTTGTTCACAGTGGACCAAAAACAACAACGTGTTGATGATTCTGAGCGCTGTTTGGGCCTGTTTAAGCGCAATAAAAAGGATATGTGACAATGGATGAAACATGGATCCACCACTACATACCCGAATTAAATCGCCAGTCAGCTGAGTGGACGTCAGCCGGTGAAAGCCGCTCGAAGCGACCAAAGACACAACAGTTTATTCCAAGATTTCATGAACTTTTTTAGACAATGCAGAACGAGGTGCATATTTTACATGGAAATTTGTAAAACAAAAGCTAGTGAACCATATCTTGGTTGTTGTTTTTGATAAGATATCTTGCCAAGAAACAGCATAAATTTCATTTATGAGTCTTCGCAGCATTTTTCCATCCATGATGGTAAATTTGCAAAATATAGCGAATTTTTTAGAAATTTCTAAGCCGAACTGAATCTAATTTTTTTTTAGGGTTTATACTCTAAAATGCCATATATATATATATATATATATATATATATATATATATATATATATATATATATATATATATATATATATGTTACAATAGAGGTTTTCACGGATGGTAGAATGTAATACATGAAAATTCCGGACTTTTAATAACAAATTAATTCGCCAAAATATCATTTGGCCTATTGTACTCTTGCCGCTATACTTATATATCTTATAAGATATATATTATATATATATATATATATATATATATATATATATATATATTATATATATATATATATATATATATATATATATATATATATATGTATATATATATATATATATATATATATATATATATATATATATATATAATGATGATGATGTTATTGAGTCCGGGCGCATCGACTACAGAGGTCATTTAGCGCCCCACAGATTATTGTGATTTAAACTCTAAAGTGAATTTCTTGGAGGAAATTGTTGATGTTGCCTTTGATCTGTTCGTAGGAATTTATAACGCGTTTTAGGTTTGAAGGTATGTTATGTTTGTCTCTCATACTCTTGTAATGCGCAGTCTCAAATATATGTAGGACAGTAAGGGGCGCGTGGCAGCCTGTGCATATAGGAGATGGTTCCCTTTTCATGAGATGGGAGTGGGTGGCGTGTGTATGACCTATCGCTAGTCTTCTTCTGTGCACGTTGTCCTTTCTTCCCATGCTGGTAGAGTCGAGTGGGGGGTAGACTTCAGGCTTAATGGACCATAGCTTATTATTAGGATCTTGTATGTCCCAGTCTAGTTGAAATAGTGTTTTGTGGAAAAAACTTAGATACTTGTTGAAGTCAAAGTAGTGATTTTCTGCCATGATTGGAATGCCCCACTCGATGGCACGTTTTGCAAAATGGTCTGCTCTGTCATTACCTTTATTGCCGATATGACTGGGGGCCCAGAGTAGCGTGATGGATCTGCGTTTTAGTGATGCAGTGTATAAGAGATCATAGATGTGTCTGATATAGTTGTAATCTAAGTTTCTTGAACTGATGGCCGATAGGGCGGTGAGCGAGTCTGAGATTATGAGAATTGGTTTCTTGTAGGGTGTTATTAGCGAGTATTTGATGGCTTCTTTTAGAGCTAGTAGTTCGGCTGAAAAAATGGTAGCGTGTTTTTATGAAGTTGTGCTAGGTGAATGCAGCGCCGACCCCATTATCGGACTTTGAGCCATCTGTAAAAATTTGTGTGTAGTTAGGATAGTTTTTGGAGATTGTTTCCAGCATTAGTTTATTAAGCGTTGCATTGGAGAAGTCGGTCTTGTTGTATTGTCTCATGGTTAGATTTACAATTGGTTGTGGAGAGAGCCATGGTGGGAAGGTGGAGGAAAGGGGGTATTCGTATTTTAGTTGGAGTAATTTGTATGATGTAATTAGGTTGCTGATTCTTTTAGGGATTGAATTTGGGGGAAGGTTTATATTTGTTCGGTGGGAGTTAGTTAGGTTTAAGGAAATTTTGGCATGTGGGGCGGAACAGAGAGGATGAGTAGTATTTAAGGAGGGGAGAGGTTTCTGGTGTGTTGTAATGCGGGGATGGCGGCAATGCACTGTATGCTGGAGATTGGAGATGAGCGAAAGGCACCAGTGGCAAGGCGAAGAGCCTGATTTTGAATCGGGTCGAGTTTCTTTTTGGTGAGAGTACTAGCCGAGTCGTATATAAACTCGTCGTAAGAGAGTTTGGGGAAAATGAGTGATTCGTATATGTGGAGTAATGATGGAAAGTCGGCTCCCCAGGCCAAGCCTGAGAGGAGGCGCAGAAGGTTTAGGTCAGAGGCTGTACGTGTTCTAAGAGCATTTATGTGTGCTTTCCAGGTAAGTCTGTTGTCAAAGGTGAGACCCAGTATCTTCAGTGTGTCAACTGTTGGAAGGGGGTTATTATCAATATGCAGGGGATTCATTCTGGGGCAGCCCCTACATTTGCAGAAGTGAATTTGGGAGGACTTAGTGTGAGAGAAGGAGTAACCATGCTCACTGGCCCAAGTATGAAGAGTATTAAGGGAGTTTTGTAAGTTGTTAGAGCATTGATTGGATAAAGAGGAGGAAGAGTAAAGGATGATATCGTCAGCAAATATCTTGTGTTTGACGTTGGGGGGAAGGCATTCGGCTATGGATGAAATAGCAATATTGAAAAGAGTAGGGCTAAGGACTGAACCCTGAGGGACCCCTAGGTTCAAACTGAAAGTATCAGAGTAGGTGCCATTTGCTCTGACCTAAAAAATTCTGGGTTAAAGAAAATTGTGAATAAACTTAGGAAGGGAACCCTTGAATCCATAGGCATTGAGTTGATTCAGGTTGATGTTTCTGTCAGTTATGTCGAAAGCCGAGTTTAGGTCGATTGATGTTAGTAGTAAGTATTTGTTTTGTAGGAACGCTCTTCTTATGTCAGTTTCCAGGGTAGATAGGTGATCCATCTGTGACCTGAACCTGCGGAAGCCGTATTGGAACGGGGACAGTAGGCCGAACGATTCAGTAACCAAGTCAAACGATGGAGAACCATGCGTTCCAATAACTTACATAGTTGATTTGTAAGGGATATGGGTCGGTAGCTATTTGGGGTGGATTTAGGTTTGCCAGTTTTATGGATGGGAATTACTATGGAGTGCAGCCAGGAGTTGGGAAATACTGCTTTAAGCCAGATGTAGTTGTAAATATTTAAGAGACAATCAAGCATAGCAGGAGAGAGATGGCGTATCATTTCAGCATGTATGTTATCCGGACCAGGTGCAGATTTTTTGGATTTTCGTATAGCATCATGTAATTCGTGTATAGAAAAAGGGGAATTATAGTGGATGTTGCAATCAGTATTAAAGGAGTTAATATCTGGCTTAGAAAGAGACTTAAATGTGGGGTTATGTGTTTTTTGCACATAATGCAGAGCGAGTCCGTTTGTAATCTCTGTGGGGTCAGTGGTGTGCACGTTATTGGTGTACAATATAGGAATTTTATTTGAGGTAGAGCCCTTCATCCTTCTGACTGCTGACCATAATTGGTTGGAGGAGATGGGTGTTTTTATATTAGTAACAAATTTGTTCCATGACTCGATTTTTGCCTGTTTTATGGTTTTGCGTGCCACGGCTCTTGCTCTCTTGAAAGCAATGAGAAGTTCAGTAGTAGGATGCCTTTTGAATGCCTGAAGAGCCTTTTTTCTGATTCGAGTGGCTTCTGAACAGGAGGAGTTCCACCAGGGGACTGGGGGTTTGTTGGGTTTGTTACTAATGATGGGGATTGATCTGTGAGCGGCTGTTAGGATAGAGTCTATAAAATCTCGCAAGTGAGAGTTTATGTTGTTAATGGGAAGGGGGGGAGGGGAGGAAAAGGAGGAGAAAATTTCTCAGTCCGCTTTAGAAAAAGACCATTTGGTTTGAGTGCCTGAGGTGAAAGGGTATGTAGGTTGATCAGGGAAACGAATGATGATCGGGAAATGGTCGCTGTCATAGGGATCGGGGGAGATATCCCATTCCAGAGAAGAGGAAGAGGAAGGACTGCATATGGAGGGGAGGAGAAAGACCCCGATGAGCGGCTTAGGTAGGTGGGTGTGGGTTGATTTAGGATTGAAAGGTTGTGACGGGAGATAAGGTCAGCCACCATTTTACCTCTGGAGGAAGAAGAACACGAGCCCCAAATAGGATTGTGGGCGTTGAAGTCGCCCAATAATAGGAAAGGTGTGGGTAATTGGGAGATAAGGGTAGCGAGAGTTGTTTGGTTTATTTGTTGAGAGGGCGGAAGATAAATGCTGCATACTGTTAAGGGTATGTGAAGTGATACTCTAGGGAATTGTGAGTGTATAAAGCGACTCCGCCCGATGCTCTAATTTGTTCGGTTCTGTTTTTATGAATGATGTTGTAGTTTTTGATTGGTACGTGACTGTTTGATTTGAAGTTGGTTTCTTGAATGGCTATTAATGAGGGCTTGTACAAGTTGATGACAAGAGATAGATCCTCCTTTCTTGTGGATAAGCCATTCATGTTCCATTGAATTATAGGGGGGAAGGTGATTTTGCTAGAAATTTACTTTTTTCTTGGAGTTTGATTTAGGTTGGGGGAGAGAGGATCAAATTGAATCAAGTTTTTAGGGGTGTTTAAGTCCAATATGGACTCAGTGGATGAGGTGGGAGTTGTTTTATTAGAGCGGTTCTGCCTCTTCTTAGGCGGATCTTTAGGGGGTTGTGAGCTTTGCCGGGAGAGTAAGAGTTTGGAGGTTTGAGATTTGGGGAGAGCCGATTTAGATTCCTGTTTCGAGGAATTCTTGGATAGGGGGGTGGATTTAGGAGGGGGAGTAGGATGAGATGGGAGGGTTGTGGGGTTTGTTTGGGGAGAGGGGGGAGGATGAGTTAGAGGTTGATTTTTGCAAGGTATTTGGAAGGGGAGTGTCATTTGTAAGATCACATTGCGTCGAGGTACTGACCAGTTTGGGTTTTCTACCCTTGGTGACATCACTGAATGAGAAGGAAAGAGCAGGATTCTGTGTTTGGCATCAAAACAGTTTATTTTTTCAATAGTCATGATTTTTTGAATGTCATACTCGGTTTTGTATTTGGTGCAGCCTTTGTACCTTGGAGAGTGTGCTTCGTTGCAATTTACACATTTGGGAGGTAGTGTGCATTGTGTGTCAGTGGGAGGGGCAGACGGGGTTTTTGGAGCATTTGGTTGCAGTATGTCCGAATATTTGGCATACAAAGCATCTCATAGGGGGAGGAATGTGTGGTCTCACTCTGATGGAGTACCATCCCGCGTGAATTCTTTTCGGAAGTTGGTGTAATTTGAATGTGAGGATAAACGTAAAGGATGGTTTAGAGTTGTCATTCCTCTGAGGGATCCTGTATAGTTCCGAGACACCCTGCTCTTTTAGGTTTTCGACTATTTCCTCGTCGGAACAGTACTGAAGGTTGCGGCAAGTGATGACGCCTTTGACTGAATTTAGAGATTTATGTGCTATTGTAGAAACATCAAACTCATGCAATTTGTTAAGTTTTCCAGCAATTTCAGATTGTCTTTCGTTACTGACCTTAATAATTAGTGAACCATCGGCTGCTTTTTTGATATCGGCTAGTGATCCGAATTTTGTTTGGAGCGCTTTGTGGAGCAAAAACGGGGAAGTTTCCTTGAAGGAGCCGTTTATCATTGTGATTTTGAAGAAGCGATCATAAAATTGATTGACTGGGGAATTTTGGTTTGACTCTAATCTCGGTCGTTTAGAACCGGTATTTGGAGCCCCATTGATTGGAGGGAAGTTAAAATTATTTAATCGTAGTGCCATATTGGTCCCACGAGTAGCCTGAGAAGTATAACGTCCGCCCCACAGAGCCAGGATACTGGGGTAAGGCTGAATACAACGGAGGGCGCCCGGTATCCGAGGGAACCGTTATCGACCCATTATGGCGCAGGGCCATTCATCTCCTCACCACGGTTTCTAACAGCTTGAGATTGCGCGTTTTACATATCTACACAAGACAAACAAAAGGGACTGCACCGGACGACACAAACATAACTCAGAAACCTCGGGGTCGTCACTCCCCGCACTAGTGAAGGAATCCTGAGGGGTATATATATATATATATATATATATATATATATATATATATATATATATATATATATAATATATATATATATATATATATATATATATATATATATATATATACGAGTATATATATATATTATATATATATATATATAATATATATATATAAATATATATATATATATATATATATATATATATATATATATATATATATATATATATATATATATATATATATATATATATATATATATATATATATATATATATATATATATATATATATATATATATATATATATATATATATATATATATATATAATATATATATATATATATATATATATATATATATATATGTTCCTCTACAGGCAGTTTTTAACTTTCGTGAAACCCACATACTTCTAGTAAACAATCATAACCTCGCAATGACTGAGCCCTTACGAACAAATACGGCGTACAACCGAAGAGCCGCGATTATCGAAAGTCTTCGCGTTGGACTTTCGGCGACTGAAATAATTCACTTCTTCGGGTACCCGATATCCATTGTGTACGACATGAGGCGTGGGTGTATCAACATGATGGTGCACCGGCACACACGAACCATTTAGTCCAAAACTGGTTATCGGATAACGTGGAGATGTTCTGGTCTAAAGTGTTCTAGCCCTCCAGTAGCCCAGATTTGAACCCCCTCGACTACTATGTTTGGAGCGTAATCGAAAGAGGTACTTACAAGTCCAGATACCCTAATGTAACATCTTTGCGCACCGCTATCGAAACAGCAATTGCCAATATGGACAGCGCTACTTTAAAAAGAGCGTGCAAGCGCTTCAGGTCAAGAATGGAGGCGGTCATTGCGGCTGAGGGAGGTTACATCGAATAATTCGACTCTGGATAGGTCACACAACTGACATGCATGCGGTTGAAAATTAGCCTCGACTATTGGCAATTGTCATATCGACCCTACACTATTTACACTTTTGACATTCAATTCTCTACTAGAAGTACACGAATTTTCAATATTTTCTTTTTTTAGGTAAAAACCATAATGAAATTGACATCGAATTTCAAAAACTTCAAGACAGCGCAGAGGGTAAAGGAGATCTCGAGAACCAAAACAAGCCTAGAACCATAGGAGTCATGAAATATATTTTAAAATTAAAGCCATTACTAAGAGGAATTACAATAGTATATATTTTGTTATTTTCCCAAGGAGTTAGCGGAATGGGTGCCATTTCCTCTTACTATTAGACAATTTTTGACGAATCGGGTGAATCAATCAAATCAGTTTACTCAGTTATGATAATTGGAGTCATTACAATGATAACTACCATTTCGACTTCTCAAATGGTTGAACAACTTGGCGGAAGATTATTAATACTTGCTAGTTTTTTTCTTAATGAAAGTTTCTTTAGTTGGTCTCGGGACATATTTCCATTTAAAGGAAGACGGAAGTAACGTTAATCCGATATCGTGGTTTCCTGTTGTTAGCTTAGTAGTATATACCATAGCTTACAATCTTCAAGGAAATGCCCCTTGGATACTTTTAACAGATATATGTTCTTCTGATATTATAGATATACTTAGCTTAACAGCTTCTTTTACACTATTTTCGTTTGGTTTTTTAAGTACAGTAACGTATGCCTACTTAAATAGGGCTTTAGGGAGTTATGGAACTTTCTATATGTTCTCAGGTTTTACGACCATTATTGTAACATATTCATTTTTATTAGTTCCTGAGGTAAGGTAAAGTAAAAGCACTGAAGAAGTTTTAGTAATATTAAGTAAATAGAAAAAAGATTCAGCATTAGCCTGTTGGTTACCGAATTTGTAATATTACTGATAGCTATTGATAATTCAGTAAATCCTAAGTGCTTACTCTTTTATTAGGACACTATGTTTAAGGTCTAATGCATTCGGTGCAAGCCAAAATTGATAGAACTGTTAGTTTTTGAAGCATCAGCTCAGCAAATGGTGCATGTAGAGCACTAACGCATATTAAACATTATACATTACATAAAGTTTTGTAGTAAAGAAGTTCTAATCGTATCAAGTAGAAATGAAAATCAGCATCAGCATTATGCTAACTGAGTTTTAACCTTTTTGATTGATAAATATTGGTAATTCTTAGAAATGTATTTAAGCTCGAGATCTTTCTTTGCCTTCTCTCAAGTCTTATATATGTATTCCTGTTGTGTCTGCTTACTGTTATAACCATTTTAAATAAATATTTTGTATATATCCCGTCTTTCATTCTTCAGTCAAAATTTTTAATATAATTAAATGCCAATTTCAATTCGCGTTATTGCCAATTGTGCATAAGGGTAAAGTTGGAAACAGCGTGTTTCGTCCTGATTTTGAGTAATAACACCGTAAAAATAAATATTGGCGTTTCTAGAATTAAAAATTGTGTGAAAACGAAAAACAATATACAATTTCCTTATTTAAAAAATATTAAGCTTGTATCATGTGAGAAAATCGTGTTTTTTTTTATCTTCTTAATTCTGTATTAAAAATGCTACAGTCGTGTTAGAGGGGTAGTTTACTTATAATCAATAATCCCGAAGAGAAGAAAAAACGCTAATCATTGTCAGAGATAAAGATAGATTATATTTCTCTCTTTCTCTTTCTCTTTCTCTTTCTCTTTCTCTCTCTCTCTCTCTCTCTCTCTCTCTCTCTCTCTCTCTCTCTCTCTCTCCTTCTCTTCATTATCATTTAACCACAGACTAATTAATTAAGTTCTATCTCGTTAATTTACGGTCTAACCCTCATTATTACTTCATAAAACAAAAATATATTTTTTTATCTTTCAACAACCGATGTTTTCCTATTCAGTTAAATAGTTATAAGGGTAGATTGGAAATTTTTCGATCAGCCATAGAAAGTGGCAGTTACTCAACAATGGGGAAATTCGAAGATGGTGCCATGATAAAATCCTTCATTTTAAGCGATAAACTCTAGAAAAAATGAAAGCTAAATTACATTTAAGAAGTGAATACAGTGCTCCTTGTCTTACAACTATATAAACTACTGTGTGCAAATTTTGGAGAACGTGCATTTTCGACAAGATCGATCTGGATTATTAATAATTACAATAATTGTGGAGGTGGTCTGTTACTTTTACCAAATCATGATAAACAAACATCAATAAACCTTAAAAGCAATAGCGAAAACTATTGACATGTATTTAATGCCAAGTACCAAAATTAAATAGAGTCCATATTTTAGCAGATATTCACTGTTATCTTGTCTACCAAATCATCTCATTAACTTAAAAAAGACCTGAAAGAAATTCTATCTTGGGGTGAGAGTAACCAAGTGGAATTTAACGCTACAAAAACCCAGGCGGCAGTTTTTTCTAAAAAAGTTAACGTTGCTGAACCCGACATAGTTATGTCCGGGCACTCCATTCCCCTAGCATCGTCACTCAATTTGTTGTGCGTTAATTTGAGAGCAAATATGTTCTGGCATGAACACGTTGCAGGCATAGCAAGGAGAGCTTCTCAAAAGTTTGGAATATTATTTCGAACCAGAAAGCTTTACACTCCACAACAACTGCTAATTCTTTACAAAGCTCAAATTCGACCAACTATGGAATACCGTCCGCATGTTTGGGGCTCCGCTCCCAAACATACACTGCATTTGTTGAATTCTGTTCAGAGAAGAGCTGTTCGTCTGATTGGAGACCCGGAACTAACTGGCGGCCTTGATTCGCTGGAACATCAAAGAACGGTTGGGGGGTTAAGTCTGTTCTACAAGTATTTTCATGGAAAGTGTTCAAAGAATGTAGCCCGCTTAATTCCTCCGAGAGCGGTGTATATTAGAAATACATGTCGCGCTAATGCTTCACATCTGTATGAGGTTCAGCTGGTTACTCCGCGTACAACGCTTTTCAAACAGTCTTTTATATGGAGAACATCATCCATGGAATGATTTGCCCAAGGCTGTGTTTCCCACCAAGTACAATTTACAGAGATTCAAGAACAACGTAAATCGCTTTTTCCATGCACATACCGCTCCTGGACGCCGGAACTTCCCTGTAGTACGTGGGCTAGACCCATAAAAAAAAATAAAATCTCAGACGCGTTCCCTAGTATGACGACTGAAAAATAGACCGACAATCGACAGAGAGGAGAACAAACATTAATGTACTTGTCGCAGTAATAGAGAACAAAAATAGCAAGAGTATAACTGTACGAATTTCCGACTGCACTAAGCCTAATTCTGAAGGCATACATTCCCTCTATCGGCGGCCACAGACTAGTAGAGAAAATTTTTAGGGCCAATAATATCACCGTTGCTAACAATGACTGCTAGGCAGCATGAACTTTCTACTACAAAATATGGACTTTGTTTAATTTTAATAGTTGATATTAGAAAATTGGGGTTGGGCAGGACATATTGCAAGGGATAACGGTAATAAAAGGATATCAAGAATAACCTTTTGATGGTCTAGACAAACAACAGGCTGACGAGGAAGACTGCCAACGAATTAGGTAGAATACGTGGAGAATGTTGGTGTCGAACGGCTTGG
>CM032451.1:45832336-45932336 GCA_019049505.1 Pachyrhynchus sulphureomaculatus | reverse complement strand
TCATCAGAGCCTTGTAGTTTTGAAAGTTAAATTTGTGTTAGTTTTGGGGGTGTAATCGGAAGTGAAAAAAAAATTTTTTACTAGGTTATCGAGTCAAATGAAAGCTTGTAAAAACACGAGTTCAATAATATATATAATGTCTTACATGCGCCCACTTTTCTTTGTATTATTTTGGACAAATCGCGAAAAAACGCTGTCCCCCCTCTATCTGGAAAAGTACTGATCCAAAAATTTTAAAAAAATTCTGGAATATTCTCCATGGGGTGTAGATTGACCGAAAATTATATACGAGTGCATTACCTTTAATTATTTATGTGGTATATAAAAAAACAAAAATTTCAAGGTCATCAGTTTTCAAAGATGAAACAAACTTTGTTGAAAACTAATCTGGGGTGTGTTTTGTGAAGTCACTGATTATTTTATACCGCCGTAACAAAATTTTTTATTTCAAAAGCAGTCAACGGTACCGAACACTAATTGCGCAAGTTCAACTTGCACTTGACCGGTTATTTACATTATAACGGTACTGAAACGCCTTTTAAAGGGTGGCTACCGTTCAGCTGTAACTTTTAAAGACGTGGAATTACATTCCATGGTATCTTGTCAGTATTATTTTCATTAACTTTGTGGATTTTTTCAGCTTGAAGACTTATGCTGGATATGTAAATAGCAGGCTACCCTACTTATTGCAACCTCCTTTTAGAAGGTGGTTTAGGTATTGGGTTGAAAATATGTAAATACTTGAAATTCTTGACCGATTTTCATGAATCACACATCATATTTTTTTTTTATTTTCTGTTAAAAACTTATTTATTTTCACGCTTTTAACCTCCAAAGTAGGGGGTAGTTAACCCTAAATAAAAAAATTGAAAAATATGTCCTTCTAAATTTTTAATTAGCTTTAATTTAAGACATTTTACGTAAAGTTTGCTTTTTTTGCCTCAAAGTTGTGGAGGTTGCAAAAACCGGCTAATTTTGCGGTCACTCAAAAAGTAATAATTTGATAGTTTTTTGGATTCAAACCACTTTTTTGAACCAATCTGGGAAAACTAATATCAAATTTGGGATTCAACAGACAAAAATACATACCTGTCGCATGTCCAGTACATTACAATTTTTTTTATGTGCCTGTGTTATTATCTATAATCTATAATAATAGGTCCAGATATTCTCTGAAACTACTGATCCGATATAAAAAATTTTCTACTGGTATGAAGCGTGGACTTTTAGGTGACCATTCTAGTGACGCGGGGAGATGTAAAAACGGTCAGCCGGGCGACTTTCTGGCAAACGCTGCCTTTACAGTAAAAGATATATAAAAATGATGTATAGAAGAATTATAGAACATAACTGGGTATATAGAAAAGTCAAAGACAGCATAGGTCTCTCTGCTAAGATGAACCGACGAAATTAAAATAGAGGTCTTAAAAATAGACGTGATGTAAATTTTCAGCTTGCTCTTATTTTTTTTCTATTATTGGATGAAATTTTATCTCAAATTCTTAGGTGTTTTAAAAAGACCCCGAGAATATGATGACAATATCGCAAAATTGTCTTGTTCTGTCTATTATGACTAGTATTCATCGATTGTGTTTGTTAAATATGGTCAAACTTCACCTGAAAGTATCAGGAATTTTGCGATCATCTCACTCCCAAGGCCTCTTTATAAAATACTGCTTTTGAAGGTTTTGTTAGGAGATCACATTCAGAACACAAATTTTATGTAACAGTAATACGCTAGAGTAAAGCGAAATTAAACTAACACTGAAGAAAGTGCTAGAATACCCATTAAAAGCAGAAGATCAATATAGGTCTAAAAAGCTACAGCAGATTTTAATTCTCAGTGACAGCAATTTTAAGCTGTAAAGTACATTTGCCTCAACACAAATGTTGTAGATTAAATTTAGTATGTATTTTCTTGGGGAGAACGAGCTACTATAGACAAAGTCGGGATCATAAATTGATCTATATACAGACCAGTTAGACGGTCACCTACATACAAATATATTTAAAAATCACTACAAACTTGCTATTTTTAAACCAATGCTGCGTAGAAAGGCTAGTAATTTTTGGAAAAAAAACATTAACAAAATTCATTTTAACGGAAAAATCACATGTGAGGTTCCGAGACGTACCACACATTTCACCTCCAAAGGCAAAGAATTAAATATATTCTAATACTAGCCGTGCCCGCTTCTCCGCTCGCGTGGACTTGATTCACTATTATCGTCATTGCTTAGTCCTTATGTTACCTAACGTAATAAAATATATCTTATAACCTGGCTAGAAAACATACACATTTTATAAAAAACACATAAATCGGATAAGTGGATCTTGAGTGCTAAGCACACTAACGGACAGACAGACAGATAGAGGGACGTTGCGTTTTATATATATTATATAGATTATTATTATTGTATAACCGGGCCAGAGAACATACGTATGAATTAAAATCGGATAAGTGGTTCTCGAGTGATATTGTTCCATATTTAACGGTTTAGACAGCGTATTGCGTGCGCTAGCGGCAAACTTTTTTCCGACTTGATTCACACTTATCGTCACTGCTTATTTTTTATATTACCTAATGTTATAAAATATATCCCATAACCTGGCCAGAGAACATATGTACACTCCTGGACAAAATTAACGCAACAATATATTAACCCATACAAATCTCTATAATGAATTAATTTTAATAATTTTTTATGAACATTGGTTACACTAAAAGTTAGAAAAAACTTATTCGGATACTTTAAAAGTGAATTAGCTACCAAATTTCTCTATAAGATTCGAATTAAAATTATTCTTAAGACCTAATAACAAAATCGTTGAAATTATGTAATAATGAAAAAAATAAACTGGGGCACTAGTAGCAAAATTAATAGTATAACTGGGACAATAGTAGCGTGTGTTGCCTCCTCTACTTCGGATGACAGCGTTTATGCGCCTAGGCATGCTTCTAATTAAATTTTGGACAAAATCTTGAGGAATTTGCTCCCATTCTGTGATAACTGCATTTTCAAGTTCCCTCAGATTTCTAGGTGCAGGTATATGACGTTTCACATTTTTCTTAAGGTGATCCCATACATGTTCTATCGGATTCAGATCCGGGCTTTTTAGTGGCCATTGCATAATCGGTATATCAACTTGATTAAGATAATCGAGTATCTCCCTAGCCACGTGAGGTCGAGCGTTGTCTTGCTTAAACAGGAAATTAGGCCCCACGAAATGACCGAAAGGCATCACATGTTTTATTACAATATTCCCAAGATAGTAGTCAGCATTCATGGATCTCGTACGGACAGGAACTAACTCTGTGCGAGCATCAAAGCCGATGCCACCCCAGAACATAACAGAGCCACCGCCGAATGGAATCCTTGCAGAGATATTGCAAGGAGCAAACCTCTCTCCTGATCTTCGCCATACTCGCTCACGACCATCTGCATGTTTTAGACTAACCCTAGTTTCATCTGTGAAGAAAACTTGTTTCCAATCATCCACAGACCAGTTTTCGTGATTTCGAGCAAAACGTAACCTGGCAACTCTGTTCTCTCTAGTAAGCAAGGGCGCAGTGGCTGGTCTCCTACTGTTTAATCCAGCTTTATTTAACCGTCTTCTAACTGTTTTAGAAGAAATTGTGACATTGCGAACAGCTTCGATTTCGTTTCTTATTATAGAACTAGTGACAGTCCTGTTTCTTAAAGCATATTGTCTTATAAAACGTTCATCTAGGTCGCTAGTGCATCGTTTTCGCCCTTGCCTTAGCCTTCTAGAATAAGTTCCTACTTCAATCAAGTGTCTTACCATACGACTTATTGTGGAACGATGTTTGCCTAACAAATTGGCAACATAACTCTGATAATATCACTCGTCCAATAAAACTGAGGCTCGCACTACCTCGTGTTCAGTTAAATTCCTTGTTCGATTCATTTTTCTAATTCTACGGGGTCAAAAATAAAACAGTCTACCACAAAAACGTATTACTTTGAAAAAGGGAACAATTTATAAGCTTACTTTTAAAGAAAATCTATCGCATTATTACAGAAAATTGTTTATCTTCTAAAAAATTCTTTAAAACTGTAAATCTAAACGAATTGTTTTGATTTCTGTCATGAACAACGAAACAAAATATGCCTACTATTCAAATACTCGATAAACTTTAAAACTGACATCAGAAAAAGATAAATTAATTTTCAGATTGTTGCGTTAATTTTGTCCAGGAGTTTATAAATCTAATAAAAACACGTAAATCGAATAAGTGGTTTTCGAGTGATAAGCGCATTAATGAACAGACACACAGATAGAGAGACGTTGCCTTTTATATATATTATATTCTTTGCTACATGATATTGTTCCATATTTAATTTAGGCAGTGTATTGCCAAAGAAGGCGTTAGCGGCAGACTTTTTCTTTATGTTACCTAACGTAATAAAATATATCCTATAACCTGACCAGGGAACATATGTATGTTTAAAGAAAAAGCATGTAAATCAGATAAGTGGTTCTCGAGCGATAAGCGCACTAACGGATAGACAGACAGACAGAGAGACGTTGCATTTTGTACACGTATGATATTCTTTGCTACATGATATTGTTCCATATTTAATGGTTTAGGTAGTGTATTGCAAGAGAACGCGCTAGCGGCAAACTTTTTCCGACTTGATTCACTATTATCGTTACTGCTTATTCCTTATGTTACCTAAAGTAATAAAATATATCCTATAACTATACACAATCAAATCAGGAGTAAATGGTTGTAATCCATTTTCAAAATTCAGAAGGCACTTTTAAAACAAAAGACGCAAATAACTGTTCTGTAAGCGGAAGAAATCGAATAGTTCTCTTAATTCAAGTTTTGTATTTCTGTTTAAGCCACCCTAAATAGAGAGCATTGAACACTGCCTCTATTACCGTTTTTTATATCAGGATTATTAGTTTCTTTTGGTACGCATCATAGCTATTTTTTTTATGCTAACTCTTCAATGATTCTGGAGTCCGCCGAAGCAAACTAAGATTGCTGCTTGGATTAGCAGCTTTAAATATTAAATAATATATATTAAATAATATATAAAATTAAACTTTTATTTTAGGTAACTCCCATACCATGTATTCTTATTTGCGATTTAATCAACAAAGAAGAAAAGAAATTAGCCTCTACATGTCTTAAAGTGCAAGGTCGATTTCTTCAAAAATCGGAAGTTTACCATTTTCTGCAGTTATTTTCTTACAAGATAAATTGTATGGACAACTCTTTTACTGCCGGAGGATTTTTTAAAATAAAGCGATATATCATTTTGTCTATAGCAAATACAACAGTAACCTATTTTGTTGCTTTGCAGCAAATGTGGGGTAAAAATATGAAGAGTCCTTCAGTTGCATGAACATTAAATGTATATCTATATCCTTACTTGTGTAGACGAAAAAAACTAGTTAGTCGTTGTAATACAATTATTGAATTATTTGGTGCAATTCATAGAGTGTTAACAAGATATTGCTTAACAGAAAATGCACTAAATTGCGTCATTATTTTCCCTTTAATTGACTTGGCTAAGAAAAACAGATTTTCTAAGCAAAATAAAATTTATTTTTCAAAATATTTCTTTTTAATTAAGCAAGAGAAAAACCCATATAAAGACTGTAACGGATAAGAAATGAATTTGTACTTCCAAAATGTCGTTTTGTATGCTTGTATGTTATCCTGATGAAGAAGTATTGTCTTTTTGGACAAATGCTTGAGTTTTTTTTAGATTTTTCAAAGTTAAAGGACGTCATCCCTCAAGATTTGGTGAACTTAATGATCATCCAGGACGCCCCTACTCGAAAACGCTGATTCTCCTCTATTTGAACAATTCAGATTTCCACACTTCTTAAAGAAGAAGCAGTACCTCAGTACACTGAATGTAATTCGTTTTAATTTTCGTTAGACGGATTTTTTTTCAAGTTAAGGAAATTTATCGGGACACGATCCTCAATTGTATACACCGTTGATAAGTTTCCTGTTTCGATGGATGCTAAAAATAAATTAAGCGCTAGATCGTTATCAGCTTTATAATTAAATATTTCTTTTACTGCTATCAATCCAAAAAGTATTAAATTTTTTACTTAAATATTGTTCTTTATTGGTCAGACCTAAAACTTTTCACTTGTAAATTAGTGCAGTTTTTGTTTCTTTCTGATGTCAAAATATTTAGCAACAAATTGTACAGGGTGAGTCAACGATAGAGTAAAGTTCATTATCTCATTTGATTCGGGAATGACGAAAAAATATTAAATATAATAGTTTTGGGGAATGTTAAGGTGCACAGTTTAAAATTATTTTTGAGTATACAAGCTACTTCAAAAAAGTGTGGCCGATATAACATACGTTTTTTTAAATGGAACATCGTATTTTCTTATTTATTTTTAAATTCTACGTAAAGTTTTATAACTTTTTTATTAATATTGTTATATACCTATATCTAGTAGTTTTTCTAATATTTCAATTTTTTTTTTTAAAAATACCAGTTTTCAGTTTTGTAAAAATTGCCAGTAACGCCATTGTTTCTGAAGGTGGAATACTCATAATTGGTACGAGCGTTCTGTAGAGATGAAAAAAGATATATTTAAAGAAATTTGAGTTAGATGCTACAGGATGTTCAAAATAAATGTATACATTTCAACTATTTCAAATTGAAACATCTCAAATTTTTTAAATGGCACACCCTGTATATTATTATTTTTTCTGATAGATTTATGTAGACGCGTTTTAATATCGGAAAAATGCAAAATGCTGATATAATTAAACATAAAAATCCTTTTAAACAAGTGGATGTCGAACAGCAATTTAAATGAAAGAAGAAACTTTTTGACTGGTGATGGTACCAAAATTGACAATTGAGACAGACCTGTATTTTAGGGCTCTACCCAACAAAACGCCAACATTAAAAAAATAAAAATGTGTTATTGGTAAATATTCCAAAGCGGCCAGATGATATCAGGAGGCATACTAGAATAAATTGGATGACTATAGCTACGGGTAGGGGGACTGAAATCGGAAAGGCCTACGTTCAGCAGTGGACGAAAATAGGCTTATCGAGATCGTGATCGTTATATATACATATATATACAGTAATACCCCGCTTTACGCGAGGGATACGTTCCGAAAAAAATCGCGTTAACTGAAATTCGCGTATATCGAGGTTTATGATTAAACATAGTCAAAATTTAATACAAAAAAAATACAAATCATTTTAATCAATCACTTTAATTCTAAGAACACTTTATGCAATACATACTCTTATTTTTTACGGAAAAATACATCTATTGTCTTTTGGGTAACGTTTTGTTTACGTTCTTGTAAAAATACGTTCATAACACCCAACACTGTTTTTAATTGTTTGACACACGGTCAAGACACGGTCATCATTATTGTCTATACTCTGCAATATGTCCAAACCTGAATAAATTTTTGAAAGTGCATTTTGTATTTCGCGTTATAGTGAAACCGCGCGTAACGGGGTCGCGCTAAGCGGGGTATTACTGTATATATATATATATATATATATATATATATATATATATATATATATATATATATATATATATATATAAGAACACAACCACAAGAGAATTAAAAAAAGCTCCCCTTGACATAGCAAGTAAGTCCAACCTTGTAGCCACCATTTTTACTGCTTCTTGCATGCGTGGGTCTTTACAATACATGTTAAGGGTGGTTCAGAGTACCCAGATCATGAATAAAAAGAACACAGCTACAAGAGAATTAAAGAAAATTTCTCGGTGCCGATGGGAATTGCACCCTTGATTCAGGGTATACCAGGGTTTACCAGCTAACCACAAGACTAGCATACTTTGGCCTACTGGTCAGAGGTCTGTTTTGTCGGTTGCTCCATCTCATTCTAGAACCAATCTTAATTCTTTTCACATCACGCGCATAGGCATCGTCAGTAAATAAGCCCAACTTTGACGCCACTATTTTTACTATTTTGTCCGTTCTAGGGTTTTAATAATACACGTTCAGGTATAGGTAAAACGTAACGATAGGTTTGAATATAAGGAAATATTGTTGGTTCAGGATACTGAAACCGTCAAGAGTTTGGAAACTATTTGAAAAAAGGGAGTTTATATTGAAAAATAAATTTTGTTACTCTCAGAAAAATATGTTTTTCTTAGCTAAGTCTGAAACTTTTCAAGCTACCATCGTATGTATAATTATTGATATAGAGATAATGTGGTAGAATTAGGTCAAGTATTGTAATGTAATTATTTATTGATCCACAATACATATTCACAAGTCATAGTTAAACACTTGCCACTAAAGACTCTGTAGTTCATGATCTAAATAAAATGTTTATTTCGCCAATTGCTCAGTTTGTAAGTGTTTTAGGTATAATACCCAAATATGATTTTAACAAACAAATACTTATACGACAAAAACTGTATCTATTTCAAATTACTCTATTTTTAATTTGTATAATTGCACCATTTATTTTTTTTGAAAAAAATTTTCCAATTTATGCATCGCCTTCTAAAGAGGTTTATTTCTTTTCCCTGTTTTTTTCACACTCTTCAATTTTACTTGGAATAGTTTTCATATACTTGATATCTTTTTTTAAACGATCACTATGGAAAAAATTTTTTACGGAATATTATTTATTTGAACTTAACATGAAAGAGCTAATGCCTCAAATTATTAACAAGAGAAATAGAAGAAGGGCATGGCTACTTGTAATCTCTGTAAATGGATTTTTTATGGTCTATGTCATTTTAGCATATATTCGGTGGTCACTTGTCTTTAGAAGAAGAGACGTAAATATTTTTTCATTTTTACTTTGGTGCTGGAAAGAAGTTATTGCGTTTTATTTCATAGTAATGACCGCTTTCATAATTAGTTCTGTGTTAATTGATATAAAATGGAAGTATAGCATGTTAAATCAAGGTGTGAAATGCTGCAGTCTTAGTAATAAGGAAATTATATTTTTTCTTAGAAGTGTGGAAAAGTTTTGTTTTTTCCAACTTTTTAACATTACCAGAATATGCAAAGAGCTAGTACAGGATCAGATTTTGGTGATGATAACCATAAGTTTTTTATCTGGATTACTGTACTGTTTTTATTTTTTTTAATTTGTTCATGGGGCACTCCATTGATGTCATTCTTGCATTTTTCGTTTTGGTAAGTATAAACTTTATTTACACTAATTTTTGGAGAGAGAATAATTAGCTGAGCTCAGCGTTAGCAGCAGTGACAATTCCTAACCAGCTTGATTCTAGTGTGTCCTATTTTCAGTGAACGCAAATGGGCTAACAAAGATACAGAAATATTCCATAACTTTCCGTTTATAAAATATTTCTTTATGTGGAAAATTGAGTTACAAACTCTTAAGTAATGAAGATTAATTTCACAGGCACACAAAAAAATTCTTTTGTACCAGGCACGTGACAGGTGATTTCCTATGTATTTTTGTCTGCCGATTCCAAATTTGATATTAGTTTATTAGATTGGCTCAAAAATCGGTTTAGAATCCAAAAAATTTTCAAATTTTTGCTTAAAGAGTGACCGCAAAATTAGCCCATTTTTGCAACCTCTATAACTTTAAGACGAAAAAAGCAAACTTAATGTAAAAGATTTTAAATTAAATCTAATTAAAAATCTAAAAGGACATGTTTTTCCATTTTCTTATTTAAGGGCAACTACCCCATATTTTGAGAATTAAAAGAATGAAAAAAAAAATTGTAAATTTTTTTTTCCCGTTGTGAGAAGTCATTTTTTACATTATAACGGTACTGAAACGCCTTTTAGAGGGTGGCTACCGTCCAGCTGTAACTTTTAAAGACATATAATTGCATTCCATGGCATCTTGCCAGTATTATTTCCATTAACTTTCTGGATTTTTTCAGCTTCAAGACTTATGCTGGATTTATACACGTACATAGCAGGATACCCTTCTTATTGCAACCTCCTTTTAGAGAGTAGTTTAAATTTATCATATGATATTGGGTTGAAAAATATGTAAATACTTGAAATTCTTGACCTATTTTCATCAGTCACACATCATAATTTTTTTTTTTCTGTTAAAAACTTATTTATTTTCACGCCTCAAAGTAGGGGGTAGTTACCCATAAATAAAAAAAATTGAAAAATATGTCCTTCTAAATTTTTAATTAGCTTTAATTTAAGACATTTTAAGTTAAGTTTGCTTTTTTTGTCTCAAAGTTATGGAGGTTGTGAAAACCGGCTAATTTTGGGGTCACTCAAAAAGCAATAATTTGATGGTTTGGATTTTAACCACTTTTTTGCACCAGTCTGATAAAACCAATAACAAATTTAGATTCAGCAGACAAAAATACATAGGAAATGACCTGTCGCAGTCCAATACAATTTTTTTTATGTACTTGTGTTAATCTATAATAATATAATAAAGAAGTAAAGTTTATATGTTAATTGTTTGTTTGGTCGAGATAATCTCTGAAACTACTGATCTGATATAAAAAAATTTTCTACTGGTGTGAAGCCTGAACTTTTAGGACGAATACTAGTGACCATTTTAGTGACGCAGGGCGATCTAAAAACGATCAACCGGGCGACTATCTGGCGAACGCTGCCTTTACAGTAAAAGATATATAAAAATGATGTATAGAAGAATTGTAGAACATAAATGGGTATACAGAAAAGTCGACGACAGCATATATCTATCTGCTAAGATTAACCGACAAAATTAAAAAAGAGGTCTTAAAAATAGACGTGATGTAAATTTTCAGCTATCTCTTATTTTTTTCCAGTATTGGATGAAATTTTATCTCAAATTCTCGGGTGTTTTAAAAAGACCCCGAGAATCTGATGACAATATCGCCAAACTGTCTTGTTGTGTCTAATATGGCTAGTGTTCATCGTTTGTGCTAGTCAAATGCGGTTAAACTTCATCTGAAAGTAATAGGTTTAGACATAGAATTTTGCGGTCATCTCACTCTCAAGGCCTCTTTATAAAATATTCGTACTCTACTGCTTTTGAAGACTCTGTTAGGAGATCACATTCAGTACACCAATTTTATGGCACAGTAATATGCGAAAGTAAAGCGAAATTAAACTAACACTGAAGAAAGTGCTAGAATACGCATTAAAAGCAGAAGATCGATATAGGTCTAAAAAGCTAAAATAGGTTTTAATTCCCAGTGACAACAATTTTAAGCTGTGAAATACATTTACCTTAACACAAATTCTGTAGATTAAATTTAGTATGTATTTTCTTGGGGAGAACTGCTAAGTCGGGGTAATTTATGTAATCTATGTAAAGACCAGTTAGGTCTACGAGGCTGGTTTGAAAAGTCCGTGCAAAGTCCGAGAGATGGCACCACCGGCACGTATCGAGGTCATGTTTAGTTAGTAGCATCTCTTGAATGAACGCACACCAAGTTTCAGCCATATTGGTCTATTTCTTTGTGTTTGGCATTCGTGTGAATCAAGGAAGTCGAGTGATTTTCAAGAAATGGATGAAAAAGAATTTCGTGTGGTGATTAAACATTACTTTATGAAAGGCAAAACGCCTCAGGAGACTAAAGAGAAGCTTGATAAACATTATGGTGACTCTGCACCTTCGATTAGAACAGTTTATAAGTGGTTTCAAAATTTTCGGACTGGCCATATGGGCACAAGTGACGCTGAACGTTCTGGACGGTCTGTGGAGGTTACGACTCCAGAAATCAGATCAGATCAAATCCATGATATGGTGATGGATGGCAGAAGAGTTAAGGCGCGTGAGATAGCTAGTGCTGTGGGCATCTCGACTGAATGGGTACATAATATTTTGCATAAACATTTGGACATGAGAAAGCTATCCGCAAGATGGGTGCCGCGATTGTTCACGCTTGACCAAAAACGAAATCGTGTGAAGTGTTGCAAGGATGGTTTGCAGCTGTTCCAGGAGAATCCGGAGGACTTTAAGCGTCGTTTCGTCACTGTGGTTGAAACATAGATACATTACTATACTCCTGAGACCAAACAACAATCTAAACAATGGGTTACCAAGGGGGAATCTGCACCAAAAAAGGCGAAGACCGTTCCTTCGGCCGGAAAGGTTATGGCGACTGTCTTTTGGGATTCGCAAGGGATAATCCTCATCGACTATCTGGAAAAGGGTAAAACTATTACAGGTTAATATTATTCATCGTTATTGGACCGTTTGAAAACCGAGCTGCAAGAAAAACGCCCGCGATTGGCCCACAAGAAAATCCTTTTCCATCACGACAACGACAATGGAAATAGGATTCCAACTCGTTTCACATCCCCCCTATTCTCCAGATTTGGCTCCCTCGGACTACTATTTGTTCCCCAATTTGAAGAAATGGCTGGCGGGACAAAGATTTTATTCAAACGAGGAGGTGATTGCAGACACTAATGGATATTTTGCAGACTTGGACAAATCCTATTATTCGGAAGGGATCAACAAACTAGAACATCGTTGGACGAAGTGTATAAGCCTAAAAGGAGACTATGTCGAAAAATAAAACAGGTTTACCCCAAACACATAAGTAGTTTTTATTTTTGCACGGACTTTTCAAACCAGCCTCGTACATACAAATATATTTAAAATGTTTAAAAATCACTACAAACTTACTATTTTTAAACTGATGCTGCGTAGAGAGGCTAGTAATTTTTGGAAAAAAAACGAACCAAATTCCATTTTAACGGGAAAATCACAGGTAAGGTTCCGAGACGAACCACATATTTCACCTCCAAAAAATGAAATATATGTTAATGTTAAGGGCCTAACATATAATAATATATTATTTTTTAAGTGGAATATTTAAAAATACATATACAAATCAGGAGTAAATGGTTGTAATCCATATTCAAAACTCAGAAAAGACACTTTTAAAACAAAAGACGCAAATAACTGTTCCGTAAGCGGAAGAAATCGAATTGTTCTCTTAATTCTTTTTTTTAAATAGAGGGCATTGAACACCGCCTCTATTATCGTTCCTTATATCAGGATTATTAGTATCTTTTAGTACGCATCATAGCTACCTTTTTATTTTATGCTAACTCTTTAATGATTCCGGAGTCGGCCGAAGCAAACTAAGATTATTGCTTGGCTTAGCAGCTTTAAATATTCATATTAAACTTTTATTTTAGGTAACTCCCATACCGTGTATCCTTACTTGCGATTTAATTAACAAAGAAGAAAAGAAATTAGCCTCTACATGTCTTAAACTGCAAGATCGATTTCTTCAAAAATCGGAAGTTTACCATTTTCTGCAGTTATTTTCTTACAAAATAAATTGTATGGACAACTCTTTTACTGCCAGAGGATTTTTTAAAATAAAGCGATTTATCATTTTGTCTGTAGCAAATACAATAGTAACCTATTTTGTTGCTTTGCAGCAAATGTGGGGTAAAAATATGAAGAATCCTTCAGTTGCATGAACATTAAATATATATCTGTATCCTTACTTGTGTAGACGGAAAAAACTAGTTAGTTGTAATACAATTATTGAATTATTTGGTGCAATTCATAGAGTGTTAACAAAATATTGCTTAACAGATAATGCACTAAATTGCGTCATTATTTTCCCTTTAATTGTCTTGATTAAGAAAAACAGATTTTCTAAGCCGAACAAAATTTATTTTTCAAGATATTTCTTTTTAATTAGGCAAGAGAAGAAACCCATATTAAGACTGTAAGGGATGAGAAATTAATTTGTACTTAAATTCGTCTAATTTTGCCATCCAAACTGCTGGTTTGTATGCTTGTATGTTATCGTGGTGAAGAAGTATTGTCTTTTTGGACAAATGCTTAAGTTTTTTCTGGATTTTCTCTTTCAAAGTTAAAAGATGTCATCCATCATGATTTGGTGAACTTAATGATCATCCAGAACGCCCCTACTCAAAAACCCTGATTCTCCTCTATTTGAAAAATTCGGGTTTCCACCCTTCTCAAAGAAGGTGCAGTACCTCAGTACATTACTACTGTAATTCCGTTTTAATTTTCGTTAGACTTTTTTTTTCAAATTAAGGGAATTTATCGAGTCATAATCCTCAAATTTATACATCGTTAATAAGTTTCCTTTTTAGATGGATGCTAAAATTAAATTAAACGCTAAATTTTTTACTTAAATATTGTTCTTTATTGGTCAGGCCTAAAACTTTTCTTTGTGGCTTCAAAATATTTACCAACAAATTGTTCATTTTTGTGGTATTATTTTCACAAAAAATGTAGCTGTCTAAAAAGCAAAATTTGAGATATTATTAAATTTGTATTAAATCACTGTATATAAAAGATAACTCAATTTTAAAGATAAACTATAAAGAGTGTCCCAAAATTCATTAAGAAGTAATTTTGATAGAAAACATAGGTTTTTAATTAAAAATTGTAATTTTTTTATTGATTCATAAAGTATACAATATAGGGTTATACATGGAATAACATATCGGGTAAATGGCCTCCACGGCTTTGCTGGCAAATACGCACTCTTTTGTCGAAATTTTCCATGACCGTCTTGCATAAATGTGGCTGAATTTCGTTGATACAGCGCTTAATTTCCTCCTTCAAGTCGTGGGTGGTCGTAGGCTTGTTGGCATAAACCTTATACTTTAAAAAACCCCAAAGAAAAAAGTCCAGTGGCGTTAAATCGCATGATCTGGGCGGCCAATTCTGATCACCAGAGCGGGATATTAGACGACCAGGAAATGACTCATGCAGTAATTGAATTGTTTCTCGGGTTGTATGGCATGTGGCACCGCCTTGTTGAAAACACATGTCGTCCACATCAATATCTTGCAATTTAGGCAAAAAAACTGGATTATCATATCGCGATAACGATCACCATTAACTGTTATTGCCTGGCCAACCGCATTTTCGAAGAAGAATGGTCCGATGATGCCTCCAGCCCAAAATCCGCACCAAACAGTGACACGTTGTTTTACGTGTGGATTGTCTGAACCCCAAATGCGACAATTTTGTCGATTAACGAAGCCATCAAGATGGAAATGAGCCTCATCGCTGAATATGATTTTCTTCGAAAAATCAGTATCCACTTGTGGTTCCATAATCCATTCAACGGACTTTCTCCGTTGTACGTAGTCAATAGGCTTCAGATCTTGAGTCAATTGAACTTTGTAAGCGTGAAGATGCAAATCTTTCGTGAGAATACGCTGTAGAGAGCCTCTCGACATGTCCAATTCTTGACCACGGTGCCGAATTGATGTTTCTGGAGCCTCAGCAACACTCTCACTAACTGCTTCAATGTTTTGTGTAGAACGACTTGTTTTAGGACGGCCAGAGCGTTTAAGATCACTAATTGATCCAGTCTCCGTGAATTTTTCAATTAATCTCTTCACAGTTGATGAGGTTAAATCACTATTCCGACCATATTTTGTACGAAAATTCCAAAAGGTAGCTGCGAAATTTTCATTATTTTTAAAATATTGCTCAACAATGAAAACACGTTATTCTTTCGTGCAGCGCTCCATTTTTAATAACTCTGAACTGTCAGCTGTCACGTTGTATTTTTTGTTTTGTTGGCAACACTTTACCATACAAATGGCGCCAAATTTAAATCTTGAGTGAATTTTGGGACACTCTTTACTATCGTGCATTTCCTAGACTATACACAACAAATTTAGCCATTTTATATTACCATTGTTTGAAAATAAAAACAGTTAAAACCCAGTATATATGCACCTTATGCACACATATAGCTAACTGTCTGCTTATAAAATATATATTAAGGTGATATACATTAAATTAATAGTTTTATGTCATTTTTCGTACAATTATTCAATACCTTTGTTCATATTTTGTAAATTTTAATCGTATTATGTTTTATTTATTAAATGGGGAAAAAACAGAATTTTCTTTTATAATAAAGTTACTAATACAAACTACGTGATCTTATTTTGCCTTGTAACACCTAGAAATCCACGTTTTATTTCCTGATGGCCAAATATAGTGGTTGAATATAAAGTGACGGCTGACTTACCCCTCACTATCGTTAAGAAAAATCTTCAAATTTATTTCTGAAACGTTTGAAGCGTTAGGAATTAAGCGAGATTTTTAGTGTTCCGTACGGAACACTTATAAGATGGCTTCGGTGTCTGTCCGTCTGCCTGTCCGTCTGTCTGTCTGTCACACCCGATTTTCTCTGAAACTATTTGTCATAGAAAGTTGAAATTTGGTAATAATATAGGAATTGATGGCCTCATCAGAGCCATGTAGTTTTGAAAGTTAAATTTTGACTTAGGGGGTTAGTTCTGGGGGGGTGAAATCGGAAAAGTGAAAAAAAAAAATTATTTACTAGGTCATCGAGTGTGGTGTCAAATGAAAGCTTGTGAAAACACGAGTAATATATATATATATATATATATATATATATATATATATATATATATATATATATATATATATATATATATATATATAATGTAATACTTGAGCGCACTTTTCTTTGTATTGTTTTTAAAAAATCGCGAAAAATCGCTGTCCACCCGCCTTATCTCGAAAAGTACTTATCAAAAAATTTTGAAAATATTCTGGAATATTCTCCACGGGGTGTAGATTGAACGAAAATTATCACAACAACCTTTAATAATTTAATTTATCTGGCATATAAAAAAAAACAAAAATTTCAATGTCATCAGTTGTCAGTAAAGATTGGAAACAAACTTTGTTGAAACTCATTTGGGATGTATTTTGTGAAGTCACTGATCGATCATTTGATACCTTCGTAACAATTTTTTTTATTTTAAAAGCAATCAACGTACGGAACACTAATTGCGCAAGTTCAACTTGCACTTGACGGGTTATTTCTAGTTGATATTTTCTTAGATACTGCTGACTTACGAAAAATTTTTTTGGAACATAAAATAAAATTTTTATTTTGGTTTTAATTTTTAATCTCTGCCTATATCTTTTAACAAAACACCTAAACAGCTAACTAAATATTCTGTAAATTAAAAGGTCAATTAACTTTTTAATTCTTTTATCGTTCACCTCCCCTGAGTAGGGATTTTACCATTTTTTTATATCCTAAGAATATCGGCGAGGATGTCGTAATACCTGTCAACATTGTCCAAGTGCCGAAACACTCATTTTTGTATTTCACAGCGCCTTTTACATAGCCGCCACGGACGTTACTGTATTCTGCAAACAACTACTACCTATGTATGTGGCCAGACCAAATATACTTAAGTAAATTAATAAATAAGTATACAGACCTACCGTAATTGAAACCAGAGACCTTCTGCACCGCGCAAAGTCAAAGTTAAAAATTTCTTTATTATTTGAAAGATGATTACATAGATACTTACATACGGTTACATAGTTGTTTTAAGTGTTACAAATAAATTCTGTTAATAATATGTCCTTTTGTAAGAAAAACCTTTCGGTTGGCTGGTGTTGGGCCACATGATGAGCCCTTGAACCTTAGATGAGTTGGTTTCATCATTTTCAGTTAATACTTAACATGATGCTATGTTTGTTACTTTTTAAAAAGCTTTTTGTTACTTATTATTTTAGTTTTACTTAATTACTCTGTGTTTTTGTTGAGAAAAATAATGACTAACAAATTCCTTTCGATTTTTATCAGGTATAATGACGGGCCATATGCATTACTATTTATTACTTATTTTAAAACTTTCTCTCTCTCTTTCTAACTCTCCCTCTTACTCTCTTTTTCATTCATTTGTTCATTCGTTCTGCCTTCTCATGCTTTCTTGTGTTTAATTTACAATATTTACATGTTTTGATATTTAAAATTTTACAATTTCTTATACATATATACATCTTTATATACATATATACATATAGATTGTCTTTATATGTTTTGCCTATATTTACTTGCCTATATTATAACTAATTTAAACTGGTTATGATTTTGTTGACAAGAAAGTTATTGTAAACCAGGGATCGGAATCACTGCCACACCTTTGTTCGTGTCCGGAACACCTTTGTTCGTGCCCGGAACAGATGCAAAGGAATTATCGACGAAACCAAGGAGGCACACAATCAACGAATTAGAAACAAACCTCTCGCTTGTCCCAACAATTCCAGGTCCTTTTGGGCAGTCGCTAAGGCAGTTAGTCAAATTTTCAGCAAATCCACCATACCGCCACTCACACGGCCAGATAATTCCATTGCAACCACACCTGTTGAGAGAGCGAACTTGTTGGCTGAACTCTTTGCTTCACATTCTACTGTCGATTTCCAAGGAAAAACACCACCTACTGTTTCCATATTGCAGTCAAAGATGCCCGATGTTGTCTTCAGACAGCGTATCATAAAGCGTATTTTAATGAAGCTAGACACCAAAAAGGCTTCTGGCGCTAACGGAAGACCTGCCATAGTTCTCAAAAACTGTGCAAGGGAAGTAACACCAGTTTTCTGTAGACTTTTTAACCTATCCTATAGAAAGGGAATATTTCCGTCCTGCTGGAAATGTGCCACGGTTCAGCCGATACCTAAAAAAGGCAAGAAGACCTTGCCAAATAACTACCGACCAGTCCCACTGTTTTCAATAATATCGAAAGTCATGGAAAAGGTTATCGATCAGCATCTTCTAAAATATCTTGAGCGATTCAATATTATTAGCGATCACCAATATGGTTGTAGTAAACATAGATCAGCAGGAGATCTTCTGACTTATGTAACACATGTTTGGAACAACGCAATTGAACACTTTGGAGAATCTCGAGCAGTTGCTCTTGACATATCTAAGGCATTCGATCGTGTTTGGCACGATGGACTGTTGGCTAAGCTACGCTCTCGTGGTATGTCAGAAAGGTTCTGTTTGTGACTCTCATGTTTCCTCAGAGAACGTTCTTTACGAGTGGCAGTCGACGGATTTCTTTCTAACACCCTCACTATCAACGCCGGTGTACCCCAGGGCTCCATACTGTCTCCTACTCTCTTTCTCATTTACATTAACGATCTGCTGGAAAAGACCGGGAATCCAATCTACAGCTTTGCAGATGACAGTACGCTTGTCTCTTCATTCACCTTGATCAGCAGGAGGTCGTTTAACTTAACAAAGACCTGGAACAAATTCTATCTTGGGGTGACAGTAACCCAGTGGAATTTAACGCGACAAAAACCCAGGCGGCAGTTTTTTCTAAAAAAGTTAACGTTGCCGAGCCCGACATAGTTATGTCGGGGCACTCCATTCCCCTAGCATCGTCGCTCAATTTGTTGGGCATTAGTTTGGGAATAAATATGTCGTGGCATGAACATGTTGCAGGCAGAGCAAGGAGAGCTTCTCAAAAGTTGGGAATATTATTTCGAACCATAAACACACACCCCACAACAACTGTTAACACTTTACAAATCTCAAATTCGACCAACTATGGAAAACTGCTCCCATGTTTGGGGCTCCGCTCCCAAACATACACTGCGTTTGTTGGATTCTGTTTAGAGAAGAGCTGTCCGTCTGATTGGAGAGCCGGAATTGACCGGCGGCCTTGATTCGCTGGAACATCGAAGAACGGTTGGCGACTTGAGTCTGTTCTACAAGTATTTTCGTGGAAAATGTTCGAAGGATGTAGCCTGCTTAATTCCTCCCAAAGCGGTGCATATTAGAAATACACGTAGCGCTGGTGCTTCACATCCGTATGAGGTTCAGCTTGTTACTCCGCGTACAACGCTTTTCAAGTAGTTTTTTATATGGAGAACATCATCCCTTTGGAATAATTTGCTCAGTGCTGTGTTTCCCACCGAGTACAATTTACAGCGATTCAAGAACAACGTGGATCGCTTTTCCGCACACGTGCCGCTCCTGGAGCGGACTTCCCTGCAGCACGTGTGCTAGACCCATAAAAAAAAATATATATCACCTTGACCGAGATAGAGTTGATCTTAAGGAAAACAAAGAATAACAATGCCCCTCGAAATGATAAAGTAGTTGCGGACGCCCTCAAAATCGGTGGACCTCGTCTTCTAGGAAAAATAGGATCCTTGTTCAATCTTTGCCTGTTTAATAGCACCATACCAGATAAGTGTCATAATGCTGTCGTCATACTACTTCACAAAAAGGGAGATGCAGCGGAACGGGAAAACTACCGGCTCATAAGCTTTCTGAGTCATCTCTACAAATTGTTCACTAGGATAATAACAAGACTTCAAAATAAGTTGGACTTCTACCAACCAAGGTAGCAGGCTGGCTTCCGGACCCGATTCGGAACCAATGACCATCTACAAAGTATTAAGACATTAATTGAGAAAAGCATTGAATATAACAAGACCACTTGCCTTGGCCTACATAGATTTCCATAAGGCTTTTGATAGGGTCGAGCTGGACTCAGTATTAGAAGAGTGTCTTGTTGACTATCGCTATACAAAATTGATTTACAATATCTAAAAAAATACCTGTATGACGGTGAAACTCCACAAAAACACCAAATCCGTACCAGTTGATAGGGGAGTAAGACAAGGCGATACGATGTCGCCTAAACTATTCACCGCATTTTTAGCACTCGCTTTCAAGAAACTCAACTGAGAAGGAAAAGGCCTTAACACAGCAAAGGCTGACAAATCTGCGTTTTGCAGATTATATAGTCCTGATATCTAATAGTCTTGGAGAGCTTGCAGTAATGCTTTAAGAACTTCGAGAAGTATGTGCAAACGTGCGGTTGGAAATGAATGCTTCTAAAACAAAATATATGACGACCGTGGTTCCAAGCGAACAGATTAATGTCGGCAATAAAGAGGTAGAACTAGTGGACAAATACACCTATCTTGGTCATGAGATTCGCATCACAAGGGACAACCAAACGTGCGAATTGAAGAGAAGAATAACGCTGGCTTGGGCAGCCTGTGGAAGATATTAAGATGTCTTAAGGAGTGATCTTCCTATCTGCCTGAAAAGGAAGGTCTTTGATCAGTGTGTGCTTCCAGTGATAACTTATGGGGCGGCAACTGTAACCTTCGCACCAACTAAAAAGCTTAGAAGCGCAAGATGGAAAGATCAATGATTGAAGAGTCACTGCGGGATTGTATTAAAAACGAAGTTATCCGTCAAAGAACCGGCGTTACTAATGTAATTGCATACATCGCGAAATTTAAGTGAAACTGGGCATGAGTATTACGCACAATTCCAGCTTCTTTAGCAAGTAATGGGATCTTCATTAGTCAATCTGACGACAGCAGATTCTCTCTAAGCCTGATGGTTTCCTCAGTTCCTGCCTCAATCCTTTCAGATCTAGGGTAATCCTGAATCGAATGTCGGTCCCAGCGAAACTGTTTAAATTAAAATTTTACTTGAAAATAAGATTAGCCGTCATTACTATATACCTGGGACATTCTTTCATGAATAACGTTTAGTCCATTTCCTTCTTTAGTAAGGAACTTTATCACCGTGCGATTCTCTCATTTTTAGACAGTAAAAACTCTAAAATCCGCAAAACCCAATGACCTTGTACAGGGTGAGCCAACGATAGAGTAAAGTTCATTATCTCATTTGTTTCGGGAATCACAAAAAAATATTAAATACAATAATTTTAGGGGATATTAAGGTGCACAGTTTAAAATTATTTTTGAGTATTCAGGGTACTTCAAAAAAGTGTGGCCGTTATAACATATGTTTTTCTAAATGGAATATCCTATTTTCTAATTTATTTTTGAATTCTGCGTAAAATTTTTTATTAATAATGTTATATACCTAAACTTAGTAGTTTTTCCAATATTTCAATTTTTTTAGAGAAAAGTCCGTGCAAAGTCCGAGAGATGGCACCGCCGGCGCGTATCGAGGTCATGTTTAGTTAGTAGCATCTCTTGAATGAACGCACACCAAGTTTCAGCCATATTGGTCTATTTCTTTGTGTTTGGCATTCGTGTGAATCAAGGAAGTCGAGTGATTTTCAAAAAATGGACGAAAAAGAATTTCGTGTGGTGATTAAACATTACTTTATGAAAGGCAAAACGCCTCAGAAGACTAAAGAGAAGCTTGCTAGTGCTGTGGGCATCTCGACTGAATGGGTACATAATATTTTGCATAAACCTTTGGACATGAGAAAGCTATCCGCAAGATGGGTGCCGCGATTGCTCACGCTTGACCAAAAACGGAATCGTGTGAAGTGTTGCAAGGATGGTTTGCAGCTGTTCCAGAAAAACCCGGAGGACTTTAAGCGTCGTTTCGTCACTGTGGATGAAACATGGATACATTACTATACTCCTGAGACCAAACAACAATCTAAACAATGGGTTATCAAGGGGGAATCTGCACCAAAAAAGGCGAAGACCGTTCCTTCGGCCGGAAAGGTTATGGCGACTGTCTTTTGGGATTCGCAAGGGATAATCCTCATCGACTATCTGGAAAAGGGTAAAACTATTACAGGTGAATATTATTCATCGTTATTGGACCGTTTGAAAACCGAGCTGCAAGAAAAACGCCCGCGATTGGCCCACAAGAAAGTCCTTTTCCATCACGACAACGCACCAGCACACACCTCAGCAGTTGTGGTCGCAAAATTAATGGAAATAGGATTCCAACTCGTTTCACATCCCCCCTATTCTCCAGACTTGGCTCCTTCCCTCCCCAATTTGAAGAAATGGCTGGCCGGACAAAGATTTTATTCAAACGAGGAGGTGATTGCAGACACTAATGGATATTTTGCAGACTTGGACAAATCCTATTATTCGGAAGGGATCAACAAACTAGAACATCGTTGGACGAAGTGTACAAGCCTAAAAGGAGACTATGTCGAAAAATAAAAAAGGTTTACCCCAAACACATAAGTAGTTTTTATTTTTAGGGTAAAAATTGAAAAATTCAAATACATACTTAATAAAAGTTGGAGGGTTTTGTAAAATCTATCAGAAAAAATAACCTGATAACCTTAGAGTTACATTTAGTTCATTCAGTATAGATTGATTAGTTCTTCTGGCGGTCCAGGATATTCTCAACATCCACCTATAGCACCACATTTCAAAGGAATCAATAGATTTACGTTCCTTTACTCTAAGTGTCCAGGATTCTGCACCATATGAAAATATTGGAAATACTAAGGTCTGTACGAGATTTAATTTCGTTCCTTTAGTTATGTATGGACTCTTCCATATCTTAGTAAGTCTCGTCATAGCATTTCTTGCTAGGGATATTCTTCTTTTTATTTCATTCTCGCATCCTCCCATACTACTTACGGATGATCCTAGATATACAAAGGTTGTTACTCTCTCAATGCCATTGAGTAAGTCGGATCTTACTATTTGGTCAGACTTATCGACTATCATCAGCTTCGTTTTGTCCCTATTTATGGTCAGACCTAGTTTCTCACTTTCTTGCTCTATCCGATTTAAAAGTGTAGCCATCTCTTCCTCAGTCGCTGCAAATATGGTGGTATCATCAGCGTAACGCAAGTTGTTTATTCGCTCACCTCCTATTAGGATTCCACCATCCCATTCATTCAACGCATTTCTCATTATAAATTCACCATAAACATTAAATAATGTAGGAGATAGAACACAGCCCTGTCTTACACCTCGGCGAGGATGAAACTGATCGGATATTGTGTTGTCTATTCTCACCACTGCAGTGCTGTCCAAGTAGAGGTTTTTAATGATAAGGAACCCCCATTTGCTCTAGTACCTCCCAAAGCTTTTTCCAGTTGACAAAATCAAAAGCCTTATTATAGTCTATGAAGCACATTACCATAGACACATTATACTCTCTACATTTCTCTATCAATTGTCTTATGTTAACAATCTGATTTCTTGTGCCTCGTCCTTTAACGAATCCCGCTTGTTCTCTAGAGATTTGTTGGTCAACATAATATCTTAAACGATTATGTAGCATTACCTTACTTGGATATGATAATAGAGATAATGTACGATAATTACTACATTTACGGGTAGAGCCTTTCTTATGTAGTGGGCTAAGCGTAAACCTCACGAAAACCAAATGGATGCTTATAAGTAAAAAACCAACAACCAGCAAGACAATTAATACTAAACAACCAGAGAATTGAACACGTAACATAGAATCTTAAACCTATTGGGGAACAATAATTAACTCAGGATGAGACCAGGCAACAGAAATACGTGTGAGAATAGAAAGTGCGAGGGCATCGTTTAATTATGTGAAGAGCATATTTATCTCCAACAGTATAACTCTACCTCTTAAAATCAGACTGCTCCAATGTTATATATTTCCGGTACTGTTGTACGGAGTAGACTCGTGGACAATGACCGAAACGCTCATGAAGAAGATTGAAGCCTTTGAAATGTGGACGTACAGACGTATCCTGCGAATATTTTGTACGGATTACTTCACTAACTAGGAGGTACTGTGTCGGATCAGTAAGGAAAGAGAGGTGGGAATAACTATTAAGAGAAGAAAGCTGGAATATGTCGGACATCTTACGACGCACAGTAAATATCGGATACCTCAGTTAATAATTCAAGGAAAGATAGACAGCAGGGGGAGACCCTGGAGAAGAAGACACTTTTGGCTCCAGAACTTGCGCCATTGGTTCGGGCTGTCATATACCCAACTGTTTAGATCTGTCGCAAATAAAATCAGAATAGCCATGTTAATAGCCAACCTTCGCGACGGACAAGGCACTCGAAGAAGAAGTAGAATCCTGATGAAGTTTTGAGCCATTACAATATTGCGAATTGTTGTGTTCAAGTTATCAAAAATAACAAAATCAAAACGTTAGTCTCTACTGCTTGGTCTGTATTAATTGCAGAATTCCATAAAATCTTTCTTTTATTATTCAGCAGCATCTGATTTGGATAAAACTTGTTATATGTAAATCCATATTTTTAAACAACCATTTTAATGGTTGGGTAGATAAGTTAAAATAACGAAGTGACAGTGCATTTTATACTGACGCATCAGTATGAAAAGGAATTGAACTTTAACCAGAATCAACAGGATGAAAGTTTGGAAAAAAAAAAAAAAAACTGTTTTCTACATAATTCGGAAGCCTGTATCTTCGAGAATATCGTCTCAAAATATTATGTGAAAATTTGGAAAAAAAAAACAAAGTTACATCGTATTTTCTATTGACACGTCCGTATATACAAGAATTGAATTTTGGACTTTACAGGCTCTTTTCTTCAAATCATGTTTTCGAAACTGTCATTCCGTTTTTCTATTTTATTATACATATATAATATTTTTTTAACGTGCTTAAACGATATTCTCTTTAATTAAGTATATAGATAATTTTCTGTAGTACAACTCATTATTTTTTTTTTTTTTTAACATTCACCATTTTTATATATAATCGTATATCCCTTCTACCATATGGTGTAGTTCTTTCATCTGTCTCTATTCTTTGCCATTTTCACTGCTTCTTTCCAGGATTTTCCCTTCTCCTTAAGTATACTTCCAATAACCCCCCCCCCCCATTCCAGGTTTGTCTAAGTCTTCCTCGCTTCTGTTTTCCCTGTATTCGGGCTTCATACACTTGTTTCACCTGTCTATCATCCTTCATTCTCTGTATATGTCCCCACCATCCCAGCTGTCTTTGTTGTATATATTCCATAATTGCTTGTACTCTCAGTCTTCTCCTTATTTCCGTATTCCTTATTCTGTCCTTCCGTGTAACTCCTTGTACTGCTCTCAGGTATTTGATTTCGACGGTTTGTATCTTGTTTTTTTGCCTGTCTGTTAGGGTCCATAATTCACATCCATATGTCAGGATTGTCCTAAAAATTGCCTTGAACACTTTTATTTTTGTTTGTTTCGTCACCTCTTTCTTCCTAACGAATTTATTATTTATTGCATAGTAAAGTTTGTTCGTTTTTTTCGATTCTTTCATTAATTTCTTTGTCTTGTTTTCCAGTTTCATCCATTATCACTCCACATATTGTTCCACTTGCTGTATTTTATTCCCTTCTATGTAAATGTTTGTTTGTTGGTTTTCCATTGTCATTACTTTTGTCTTATCTATATTAATTTGCATACCTTCTTCCTTAAACGCTTTATTCCAAATATCGAGGTTTCCTTGTAATTGTCTCTTATTTTCCGCCACCAGCACAATATCATCAGCAAAAGCCGCTTCAGATACTTCTATTCTTTTCAGCTACCAGTATCCTATTGTCATTCTTTTCACTTTCATTTCACATTTCTTGATTATTTTATCCATGTATACAGTGAACAATGTTGGGCTCAAGCTTCCTCCCTGCCTCAAACCTTCCTGTGTTGTAAATTCCTCCGACTTCATGTTGTTTTTTATTACATACTTCACATTGTTGCTGTATATTCCCTTTATTATTCTTATAGTCTTTTTGTTTAATCCTTTGTTTTCTAGGCTTTTCCACACTTTATTTCTCGGTACACTGTCAAATGCTTTTTTTTTAAGTCTATGAAAGCAAGGTGTAGACTCTTATTTTGTTTTGATCTTTTTTCGATAATCTGTTTCAGTGTAAATATGTGGTCTTGTGTACTTCTTGCTGTTCTAAATCCACTTTGCGATTCCGATAGTTGTGGTTCCATTATTTTCTTTATCCTATTATTAATAAGGCCCTCATAAATTTTGACAGTTGTGTTCAGTATAGTAATTCCTCTGTAATTATTACAATTCTTGTGTTCTCCCTTTTTATAGATTGGTGTAATAAAGGATATTCCCCATTCGGCTGGAAAGTTTTCTTCCTCCCATGCACTATTAATTATTTCTAACAATATTGTTTTTCCTTTCCTCCCCATGTATTTAATCATTTCAGACGTTATCTTATCGCTGCCTGAGATTTTTCCATTTTTCAAATTTCTTATAACTTCCTCCAACTCTTTCCATTATATTTGTTCCCTATCTTCTGTTTCTTCCATATTTTGCTGTTTCAATTCTTCATCATTTGCATTATCTTTTTCTTCATTACCCCCCAACAGTTCTTTAAAGTATTCTTTCCATCTTTCCATTATTGCTTTCTCTGTTGTTAGGATTTCTTGGTTTTTGTTTTTTACATATAATTCGGTTTTAGGTTGGTCCTTCCTGAATGATTTAAGAACTCTGTAGAATAGCTTTTGATTTTCTTTACTATTTTCTTCCATTTTATCTCCGAATTCTTTCCATGACTGTTCCTTTGCTTTTCTTACCAACTCTTTAACTCTTTTCCTTTTTCCTTTATATGGTTCATATTGTTCAGGTGTTTTTGTTTTGAGATATTTTTTCCATTCTTTCTTCTTCGCAATAATTTCTTCTTGTATATCACCATTCCACCAAGCTGTTCGTCTTTTACTGTTGTTTGCATGAGCAAGTGAACAAACATTCCCAAAAATTATTTTTTTTTAGCCGTCATCCTGATGGTCACTCTGAAACTAGAACAACCTTCATTAATAGCACATATCACTTCAATATCCTACAAAACATCTTCCTAGATCGCCATTTTGCCATACTTAACAATAGAAAAGGTATGACTGAGTTAAATCTGGAGAGTGAACTGGTAGAGCAATCTATTCGTACATGATTTCGTGCAATTTCGTCAAGGAAACTGCGGATTTGTGTACAGACGCATTCTTAAGGTTAAAAAGGATTTTCTTTTGGGAAAAATGCGGACATTTTTTTTAGATTTCCTCATCTAAACGTTATAATAATCTCAAATAATATTCACTTGTAATAGTTGTACCTTTTTCTGTGAAGTGTTTTTTTCTTAAGTCTCCTTATCCAATCGTTGTAACATAATAATCCAGAATAACATTCACTTGTAATAGTTTTATCTTTTTTCTGTGTACTCGACAAAATTATCCAATAAGCATCCCAAAAAATCGTGGCCGTCACCTTGCCAAACCTACGGAGCGGACACATTTCATGTCTTATAGTCCTTTGCTTAGAGTACTATTTTGTCTCACAAAGACCGGTACACGTAACACGTTTTCTTTAACTTTGCGACCCAATGTTCAAACATAATATTTATCGCGCCTCCCTCCCCTCTCATACAATAACAATGCATGCAATAATAATGAATTTTCAGTATTTTGATGCTAAAGCTATACCATGACCTTAATTACAAACCTTACAAACTACCAAGAATAAGTAAATTTATTCATATTTGGCAACACATATCTGCACGTCCACCATATCGGCAGCGGCTTCGCGAGAAGTTCCGAGTTGTCTCGAACATTCGGAAAGTCTGCCCAAAAGTGTATAAATGCTGCACCTTGTTCAATTACAGCCCGTCTCAGTCGAGTTGATCCTTCTACTGCTATCGGATTTATCGTGAATGTTTATGTTGTAATTTACGTATTAATTGAAATTCAAGGTATTAAGTATTCACGGCAGTAAATTTATACAGAATCATGGATAAATGTTTAAGTGGACGTAAGCGAGCATTAGACGATAGTGAAGCATCAACAAGTGCACAGGCGAGCGTGGTTCCGAAAATAAAATCAAGAAAATATTCTCAAGAATACTTAAATTTAGGGCCCTGTGTGTTATTTGCTCAAAAATCTTGGCAGAATACAACATGAAACCAAATAAACTGAAACGACATTTGGAAACGCTTCATAGTGAGTACCTTAACAAACCCCGAGAATTCTTCGAATTAAAATTAAAGTCATATGTAAAGCAGAAATCATTTTTTAAAAAAACTTTGTCTGTGAATGAAAAAGTTTTACTTGCCTCTTACAAAGTTTCATATAAAATAGCCAGATATAAAAAGCTTCACACCATTGGTGAAGAGTTTGTTTTGCCAGCAGCAACTGAGATTGTAGAAACTATGTTTGGAGATAATTTTGGCAAAAAATTACTATCCATTAAACTTTACACGGGCAACAGTATCAAATGATACTGTTGCCCGTGGAATAGGTGATATAGCTGAAGATGTATAGCATCAACTTTTCGAGAAGTTGCGTGACAAATTGTTTTCAATTCAGCTTGATGAGGCAACAGATAGCAATAAAGATGCTCATTTCATTGCCTATGTTCGATTTTGTGATGGTATGTCAGCAGTAGAAGAACTATTTTTCTGCAAACTCAAAGCAACATCACTCGCATTATTTGCTATCTTAAATAATTTTATAAACGAAGCAAATGTGGAGTGGAAAAATTGCATCGGAATATGTACCAATGGTGCTCATTCAATATCTGGGAGATTTTAAAGTGTACAAGCACTTGTGAAACAAAAATCTCCACTGTGTGTGTGGACACATTGTATGATCCACAGAAAAGCTCTTTCTCTTTTCGCTCTCTCTCTTTTCAAAGAAATGTGTCCTGCTCTGAATATTGTGCTCACTACAATTGTAACCGTAGTAAATTATATTAAAATGAGACCCCTAAAATCTAGAATTTTTTCTGCACTTTGTAAAGACATGGGGGCCGAACATTCAGCGTTACTATTTTACTGCGAGGCAAGATGGTTATCACGTGGGAAATGTTTGCAACGTGTTTATGAATTAAGAAATGAAATCGCCATTTTTCTAGAAGGGGAAAGCCGAGAAGTTTCAAGATAGTTTATTTGTGATGAAATTGAGCTACTTGGTCGACATATTCGAGAAACTAAATACCTTTAATATTCAACTCCAAGGAACAAATACACATATATTCGATACAAGTGATAAAATTAATGCTTTTTGTAGAAAATTGGAATTGTGGAGCAGAAATGTAAAGCAAAAAACCTAGAAATGTTTACAACTGTGGGTGAATGTGTTAAAACATACAAGGCTGAAGAACAATATGTGAAAGTTGTTTTAGTAACCATTGAAAATCATCTAGCCATGTCGACAAAGAATTTTAAAAAGTATTTTCTTACTAACAACAACAACTTGGTAGCAAGTTACGAGTGGGTTAGGGATCCATTTCAAAATAGTCCCGAAGGGCTCTCAACTTCCCAAGAAGAAATCTTCATAGACTTCACGGCAAGTGGCGAAATCAAAAGACAATTTAATAATAAATCACTCTTTGAATTTTGGGCAGGAGTGAATGGTGAGTTTTCTGCACTACCTTTGCGAAACCGGATTTTCTGCGGTGGCTGCTTTGTAAACAAAATATAGATCTCAACTATAGGTAGAAAAAGAACTCAGAATGCCTATTTCTAATATTAGGGAGTCACTAATAATTATTAAACTTGTTTTTAATTTAGTATTGATATGTTAATTATTAGGTAAATACATTGTACAGTACTAATACAGTCCTATTTATAGGTGTATTATATCAGTGTAAATGTGTATTTTATTTTTTATTAGGTCAGAATGTATTTTGTTTTGCTTTCCTTTCAATAAATTATATTAAATGTTTTTAATAATAATTTATTTTCGATACGCTCGCGCCCCTCCAATAATGTAATCACGCCCGCCTAGTGGAGCGCGCCCCACAGGTTGGAAATGCTGACGTAACTGCAAGACTGACAAGCACTCATCTATAGTCTTTTTATGCACGCATGCTTGAATGTATGTGTGATAATTTTGTTCAAGTACTTTGATTGTACAAGCGGTTTAAAGTTTAATTGAATTTTCATCTGCATGTTTTTGCACGCATAACTGAACATGTGTATGTCAATCACGAAGTAGAGCTCGGTGTTGACAATTCTTTTCTTCAGTTGCCATATCTGGTAAATCTTCTGAACTCTGATTAATCTTTGGAACCTCTCATATATGTATTTTAATCTGGTCCGTCTCGACTATTTTTATATAATTCGGATTTTTCTGCAATTTCTCGTAGTATTTGTCTGTTTATTGTTTCAGTTCCGTTTATCTCTCCTAGTATAAAAATATTTTTTCTTCCATCATTTAATTTTCTTCTAAATAACTTGTTTTTATTTTTCTTCAATTATTGGTCTAGTATTTTTTGTGTTATATTTCCATAAATCGTTACGTATTTCTTTTGGTTGATTATCTTGTTCAGGGCTCCTAGTTCTTTTGAGCCCGGGTCTTGTTTAATTCTTCTTTGAACCATCGAACGTGTTCTTGACTTTTTACTGTGATTGTTTCATTTAAAGTGTCCACGTTTATTGGATAAGGGTAATCTAAGGCTTGTGTCCAGATTGCTTGGTACCTTGGGATGTCATGTGGGATATTCCATTTTATTTATTGACTTCTTTTTTTAATTTTTGTTCTCTCATTTTCTGAGTCAATTTTCACTGTTTTTCCTACTGGTTGATGGTCACTTCCATTACAATATATATATATATATATATATATATATATATATATATATATATATATATATATATATATATATTTATGGACATAGCACATGTGATACAGGGAAATCCCTAAAACACTACAGGAGCGACGCCTGTGCGGAAAAGCGATTCACGTTGATCTTGAATCGCTGTAAATTGTACTTGGTGGGGAAAAACAGTCTTTCGTTGATGTCTCGCGGTAAAAACCCTTTATTTGTATTTCCTCCTGGGCTTATCCAGGTCTGTCTTTTATGTATTTTTGTTCGAAAAAAACTATTCATTCAGGTTACGATGGGGCAAAAGTTTAGCAACGTCTGTCCTTTCTCGTTTTGTTTCTCCCAATCCAACTTTTCCTGTAACCTGAGACAATTCAATACTGACCAACGAATGTACATACTACCCGACCTACAGGGTAACTCATTTCTCTCTCCGTGAATCTCTTCGTACAAATATATATATATATATATATATATATATATATATATATATATATATATATATATATATATATATATATATGTATATATATATATATATATATATATATATATATATATATATATACACATACATATATATATATATATATATATATATATATATATATATATATATATATATATATTATAGATTATAGATAACCTGGCCAGAGAACATATGTATGAATTAAAAAAGAAACGCGTAAATAGGATAAGTGGTTCTCGAGTGACAAACGCACTAACGGATAGACAGAGAGACGTTGCATTTTATATATATTATAGATAAACTGGCCAGAGAACATATGTATGAATTAGAAAAAACACACGTAAATCGGATAAGGGGTTCTTGAGTCGTAAGCGCACTAACGAGCAGACAGACAGGCAGAGAGACGTTACGTTTTATATATATATTATATAGTACTTTCTCACATTCGGTCAATGTGGTTCCATGTTTGGCTGACGGGCCCGAGCCAAGTCAGCACAAACGCTATTACCATTGGAATGACCTGACAATGTTACATGTTTTCAAAATCACTGACTTCTGAATGTTTCTGTGTATGTTTGTGTTGAGTCCTAATTGTACTAAGACTGGTGTGAATGTTATTGGTGTCAGGCCTGTGACTGATATGATGAGGGGGACAATGATAACTTTTTCTTGTTTCCATAGCCTTTTTTATTTCTGTTGCAAGGTCTGTGTATTTGGAAATTTTTTCTGTGTATCTCGTTTGGATGTTTGTGTCGTTGGGGACAGTTATGTCAATTAGATAGGTGACCTTTCCTTTTCTGCGCTGAAAACTAATATCGAGTCTATTGGTGGCGACTGTTTTATCTGTATGGATACTGATGTTCCAATGGAGTTTGTAATCTTTATTTTCAAGTATGGATGTTGGTATGTATTTGTAGTAGGGATTTGTATTTTCTATGAGTTTGTATGTTGTTGATAGTGCTTGGTGAACTACTTCTGCAGCTGAATCATGTCTAGCTGTGTATTCCGGCTAATATTTTACATCCGTTTGTTATGTATTCGATCGTTTCTTTCTGCTGGTGGCATTTCCTGCATCTGTCATCTGTTGGGTCTTTGATGATATGCTTTTGGTAGTTTCTGATTGATATGACTTTATCCTGGATTGCAGGTAAGAAGCTTTTTGTTTCAGGGAATAGCTGCCCATCCCGTAACCAAGTATATAATTGTTTTTTATTTACGGGATCTTGTTCTATGTGGTATCTGTGTTTTCCGTGGAATGTTTTTTCTGACTACATCTTTTCCTGTTGTAATTGGCTGTGACTGTGTATGTGTCTGCTGGGTGGTCTGTCCGGGATAAATCGAGAGGTGTGTAGTTTTTGTCTGCTTTCACTGTTGCTGTGTGGAGGCTGGTTTGCTTGCTGTGAAAGAATTTCCTCTTCTGCCTTCCGCTCGATGGTAAGTCTTTCTTTGCTTGCATTGGGATGTGATTTCCTGTATTTGGTAAATTGAGAACGTATAAGGATGTGAATGTTTTCTATGTCTGTTTTTGACCATTTGATGATACCAAATGAATATGTGAGTATAGGGATAACGAACGTGTTGATGGCTTTAGTAAGATTTTTGGAGTTGAGTTTTATTTGTAAAAGTTTCGCGAATCTGTTTTTTGAATTCAGTTCTGAACTCTGTTTTGATGTGAGTGTGGGTGAGTTTGGTACTTTGTTGGAAACCTAGACATTTGTATGTTTCTTTGTCGAGCATGTTATCGAGTGTTTTGTTGTTGATGGTTTCTGTCTCATGGTGGCCCTTTCATTGGCCTTTGTTGACGTGGAGCACGTTACATTTACTTATACCAAATTCCGTATTGATATCTAAGGTGAATTTTTCTGTGATTTTGAGGAGGTCTTTCAGCTGTGTTTTTGTGGCCGCTTAGAGTTTTATGTCATCCATATATAGGAGGTGGTTTATTTTATGCTGGTTCACTTTTTGGTGTGTCTGATGTTCAAGCCATGGTCTGTTCTGTTTGGTGAATTTGAGAGTGGATTGAGACAGAGGCAAAACCATAGAGCGCTGAGCGAGTCTCCCAGAAATATACCCCGTCTGATATACAGCTCTTCTGTTTGGATGCGTTCGGTTTGTGTTTCTAGACGTATTTTGGTTTTCCATGTTTTCATAATTTGCGAGAGAAATTGCCTGAGGTTTTGGTTGATTTTATAGATTTTTAGGGGTCTGATTAACCAGTTGTGGGGTATGGAGACGAACCTTTTTTATAGTCTATGTAACAGATGTGAAGATTTCTGTGTTCTTTTCTGGTTTGTCCATAATCACGCAATCCATGATCAGCTGCTCTTTGCATCCTCGGCTCACCGCTTCTGCTCTTGTCTGAGAATATTGTTGTCTATTAGGTATTGTTCTATTTTGGTGGAAATTGTGGCTGTGATAATCTTGTATAGGGATGAAAGACAGGTGATAGTTCGGTAGTTTAACGGGTTTGGGTTTGACGTATGTTATTCTTTGTGTAAGGAAAGTGGAGAATGTGTGTGGTTGTAGAATGGCTTATAGGGTATTATAGAGCGCACATGATGACGTTGACAATAAAATGTTTTGAGCTGTCAGTTCGAGGAAATTACGCCATCTTAATTTTTTTTTTAAAGGAAAGCCCTGTATATTATTTTATTTTTGAGTTCTACTAAAAATTCTAGATATCATTTGTCTAACTACCATATGTCTAAGTTGAACTGTTTTGGAATTATTGTCATTTGAAATTTAAAATAAAAAAAGACAAAAAACTATTAATAAATACTCTAGGTTTATTTTTAAGGTAACAATTGCTCAAAATGTCTGCCGTTAACAGCTAGGCAATAACCCAATCTGTTATAAACAGCCTGAACAGAGTTTTGCAGGGAATCTGGGGTGATCTGTGCTATTTCATATCGAATTCTTTGTTGTAAATCTTCCACAGTTTCAGCTCGACTTCGGTAAACTTTGGTTTTCAAATGACTCCAAAAAAAAAAAATCGAGTGGCGTAAGGTCGGGACTCCTTGCATACCATTCTACGGCACCCCTTCTGCCTATCCATCGATTAGGAAAAATCGCATCCAAATATCTACGAACATTGATTTCATAGTGAGGAGGTACTCCGTCCTGTCGATACCACAAATTCCTTTTAGGGGTATCCAAATTATTTTCATCGAGAAAAAAACCTACACAAGTTCGAACAACTTGCTCTTGGAGCCCTATAAGATTTCCATCGATAAAAAAGGGACCAACGATATGATGTCCACAAATCTCTGTCCACACATTTATCTTTTGTGGTCTTTGAATGACGATTATCCAGTGGGGATTCTGAGTAGACCAGTACCGGCAGTTATGTCTGTTTAGACAAAATGTGGCCTCGTCAGAAAAAACAATATTATGAATTAGATTAGGATCATTAATGATTCAATCCATCATGGCCTCGCAAAATTCAACGCGTCTATCGTAGTCATCTTCAGATAATTCTTGCAATAGAATGGGTTTTTATGGATGAATTTTTTCTTCATTCAGTACACGACTTAAGGTACCTTTACGTATGTTGTGGTCTAGGAAAAGCTGACGACTGGCTGCATGGGGATTTTCTGTAATTTCCAATAAAACATCTACCTTTTTATCATTGCTTGTTTTAATTTTTGGAGGTCCAGATTTAGAACGATCCTTAACATGACCTGACTGTCTAAATCGTTTTAATGTTTTGTTAACTAAACTAATATATATATATATATATATATATATATATATATATATATATATATATATATATATATATATATAAACATAGCAGACGTGATACAGGGAAATCCCTATAACACTACAGGAGCCACACCTGTGCGGAAAAAGAAAAAAAAAAAAGCGATTCACGTTGGTCTGGAATCGCTAAAATTTGTACCTGGTGGGAAAACAGTCAGTTGTCGATGTTTCGCAGTAAAATCCGTTTATTTGTGTTTCCACCTGGGCTTATCCAGGTCTATCTTTTGTATATTTTTGTTTGAAAAAAAAAACTATTCGTTTAGATTACGGTGGAGCAAAAGTTTATCAGTGTCTGTCCTTTTTGATTTTATTTCTATGTATATATATATATATATATATATATATATATATATATATATATATATATATATATATATATATATATATATATATATATATATATATATATATATATATATATATATATATATATGTATATGTATATATACATTTATATATATATATATATATATATATATATATATATATATATATATATATATACAGAGAGAGAGAGAGAGAGAGAGAGAGATATTCCCAATTTTTCCTAATATTAATTTACCTAAAAAAAATGTACCTTGCTAAAGATACATTTTTTAAATTGCAATTTATTAGAAATAAATACCCATTTTGTTCTTCAGTATGATTTTGGTAACAGATGTTAACTGTGGAAAAAATTTTGATTTTTCCAAATAGCACTTTTCATTTTGCGTCCATAGCAACGTTATAATATTTAAATGGAAATGATTCGTTACGATAATCTTCACAAGTAAGTATCCATGAAGGTCATCTATAACAAATTTGTAATTTTTTTATAAATTTAGCCGAGAATCAATTAAAATAGGAAGATAATTATTATATATGCCACGCATCATGTAGTTTATAGTAAAATATTAGAATCGAAGTATTGTTGAACAAAATCTCTGTTAGTGAGCAATATTTCAAACTAAAACTCTTTTAATACATCATAAACAATTTGATAATTTAAATAAATCATACGCATTTTACAAGTGTAAGAGATAATATCGTTATTACAAGATTGTTTATGGATATCTACCACTTACGATAAAAGCACTCTATCTGACTTACTACATATATAAAATACAATATATGCAAAATTCTAATAGTTTTTTTATTGGTTCGAACTTGAAACTTTTTTTACGATGCAAATTTACAACATTGCTTGTTTTCGCCTCTATTTCGTGTATTTTGCAGTCGTTACAGGTAAGTCGCTTGTTTGTTTGCCTTATTCGTTCTTTTTCATTTCTTTTGCTAAAGGAAGTATAGTATTCATAAAACAAACATTCTTCAAGGTTTTTCTTCACCTAGTTCAGAGATCATAAAAAACGTAGTTTCCAATTTTGGTTGGTGTGTCTGTCTATCGGTTTGTTGTTGGTACGATAACTCTCAAACAAAAAAAGATATCGACTTCAAATTTGATACACTTACATTCAAAATAGCAAGAAAACCTCTAAATTTTAAGTGATATTGCTTCAAGAAAACTGGCCGAAAGGAGTGGTGGATTATTCTATGTTGTGTAGTTCCAGTAGTGTTATGTAAATTTTTCTTGGTTTTTGGTTGACAATACACAAATTTTAAGGATAATCATTTATTATTCAACATATATGGGATTGAAGGAGTGAACAAACGGGTCTCTTCGTATCTCTCTCTATCCAGTGTTCAACGTCCTTCATCATTTCCTTCCATTTGCTCCTGTCCTGTGCTACAATCGTCCATCCCCTCGCTGCTACTTTCCTAATGTTCTTATATCATCCACCTTGTCCTTTACCTTCTTGAGACATATCGTGTCCATTTATATTTTGTCTTTAGTATTGTGCTTTTGATATCCTCCATTTTTTTACATTCTCTATTCAGTTATATTTAGGATCATTTTCTCCATCTGATCTAGGGTAGTTTGCATTTTATTCATTGTTTTCATTGTAATTGCCTACATTTTAGCCCAATATAACTGGATTGGGATAACATATTGCTTTTTTTGTAATATATCTTTTAATCCCCCAAAAGCTATATGTGCAATCCTATTAATTAAATAAATAAATCTATTTAAGTCTGCCGTTTGCATTTTTCCGTGTTTCCATATGTTTTATTAAAGCTATATGCATTAAACTACGTATTCTATTATCGTTCCATTTAGCATAAAGAATTCATTATTGTATTGGGAAAATATCTTCTTTATTTTTATTTCTGTCATATTTATATTTAATCCTTTCCTTCTGATTCTTCTTTTAGCTTATTATCATTTCCTACAGTTTCAAACAATCCTCCTCAATAGGCAGCATTTCGTCTACATATTTTAGTGTATTTATTTTTTGTCCTTTAATATTTATACCATAGTTCTCTCAATTTAGTTTTTTGAATATCTTTCATTGCCACCAAGGTTGGGTGGTACGGAGCCCCTTGCTTTATTCTTCCCTAAAGTTGAATTTTTTTCTGTTTCTCAATGTAATTCCACAGTATTGGTTGCTGTTTCAAGTATGTTGTCGACAAACTTTATATGTCCTGAATCTACAAGACAATTTTATGGCGCATTTATAATTGTTCATATTTTAATGAGTCAAAGGCTTTGTTATAGTCTTTAAATGCTAAGATCAAGCTAGAGCCTTGTTATATTCTAAGGTATTTTCGATGATGTTTTAATTTATTGCATTGAATCCAAAATGTTATAGTGTTATCTGAAATCTACTTGTTCATTGTTTTGATATAATTTGGATTTGTTTGTTAGTCTTGTAGTTATTATTTTCACCACGTTAAGACTTTTGGAATATTCTCAAACTCAATTTTATCTCCTCTCTTATGTAGTAACCAGATTATAGCATTGTTTTAATCCTGCATCTATATCTATTTTCGGTACTGCTGCTGAACCAGTGTTTATAATGTGTTAATGTTTTCTGATTTTTTTATCCTCGAATTATGCAGGTTTTGGTAATATATTTTTATTTCAGTGATTTCTTCTCTATCATTTGTTACAATTTCGAGTTTTCTTTCAGGTGATTAAAATATTGATGTTTGTGTTTGGCTTTACTTCTTATCTCTTTTAAGCTTCTTTGTTCAATTGTTTTTTACGACGCCCTCTGTCTTTCTTCCATTGTTTCGTTTTATGTCTTTCGAACATAACATGTAGGATAAAAAGTTTTTGATCTGACACATAGATGTCGCCCTTTTCAAAAGATACGTATTATTTTTAGGAAGTACCAACCTTCAAACGATACGTGTAAAAATTTCAAGACATTTCGACGATTAGTTTACAAGTTGCAGTGGTTTTACTGACGCTACTTTTGATATTTTCAAAACAACGAAAAAAATCGAATATCGTTTGTTGATTAAACACTGTTTTTTGATGGGAAAAAAATACCGTTCAAGCAAAGCAGTGGCTTGATAAGTGTTACGGGGACTCTGCTCCTGGAAAATCACTCATCATTTACTTGTATGCTGAATTTAAACGCGGTCATACAGACACAAATGATGCTGAACGTTCTGGACGCCCAAATGAGCTGGTTACATCGGAAAACATCAAAAAATCCACAAAATTATTTTGGATGACCGCAAAGTGAAATTGCGTAAGATAGCTGACACTCTAAAGATATCAAAAGAACCTGTTGGTGATATTTTGCATGTACATTTGGGCATAAGAAAGTTCTATTCGAAATTGGTTCAGCGTTTGTTCACTGTGGGCCACAACGTGTTGATGATTCTGTTCGCTGTTTGGACTTGTTTAAGCGCAATTAAAAGGATTTTTTCATGCGATATGTGACAATGGATGAAACATGGATCCACCACTACACATCGGAATCAAATCGGCAATCGGCAGAGTGAACAGCAGCCGGTGAAAGCCACCCCAAGCGACCAAAGACACAACAGTCAGCTGGGAAAGTTTTGGCCTCTGTGCGCATTGAATAATTTTATCGACTATCAATAGCGAATATTATATAAAGTTATTGGTGCCTTTGAAGGCAGAAAATAAACAAGAAAAAAGTGCTCGTTCATCAAGACAATGCACCGTATCACAAGTCAGTGGTTACGATGGCAAAATTGCATGAACTGAGGCTCGAATTACTTTCTTATCCACCGTATTCTTCAGATGTTGCCCCTAGCGACTATTATCTATTTGCAGACTTCAAAAAAATGCTCGGGAAAAAGGGATTTGGCACCAGTGAAGAAGTTATCGCCGAAACTGGGGCCTATTTTGAAGGCAAAGACAAATCCTCCTACAAAAAAGGCATAGAAATGTTAGAAGTGCCTTGGACTAATTGTATCGCTCTTGAAAGAGACTGTATTAATGAATAAAGTCGATTTTTGCAAAAAAAATGTGTTTTAAATATCTAGACCAAAAACTTTTCATCTTACGTGTTATTGTTTTATATCTCAAGGTTCTAGGTATCGAGATCACTTAAAATTATAATAATTTTAAATTATTTGTTGATATAGTGCATATAAATGAATATATTACAACTTGCATTTGTAAGAGGAGATTAAATAACTTGATAAAAATTTTTCAGCGAATCTACTTTCATTTTCTGTTGGAATAGCATTTGGCTGGGCAGCAACCATAAGCCCTATCTTAAACAGCAACGACACTTCTGTTAATCCTTTGCCAAAAGTACCTTCACTCCTAGAAAGCTCATGGATAGTTGCCAGCTTTAATTTGGGTTCTGTTATAGGACCATTTATTGGAGGACTTATTGCAGCAAAATTAGGAAAGAAGAAAGCAATTCTACTATTAGGAACGCCAATTTTCGTCGGTCGGACATTCACTAATAGTTTTTGCTAATCAAGTATGGATGTTCATAATAGCCAGATTCATTATGGGTATTGTCCTAGGGTGTATTTTTAGTATAATGTCAAGCTATATAAATGACATTGCAGAAGACAGAAATCGAGGATTACTTGGTTCTTTTACTACAATATTCATGAGCACAGGAAATTTATTTGCTTTTGCAGTGGGGCCTTTTGTATCTGTAAAATTATTTAGCCTATTGAGTCTTATTCCTTTACTTATCATATTTACTCTATTTGGACTATTTGTTGTTGAGACTCCATATGACTTATTGCTGAAGAATAATGTAGACAAAGCTAGACAGAGTTTAGCTCTTTATAGAGGTATGTATTAACTAATCAAATCACGTTTTGATATTTATAGAAAAAAAGACCTAATTAAGATTAAAACATGCAGTGTTTTTACTTCCTTTATTAAGGAAAGAATTGTGTTCATAAAAACAATAACTTCTGAAATTTTTGCATTTTTCACATTTCAGCCCCCTCAGATCAAGAAAAATATGATTTCTACTTTCCATCGGTCTATCTGTCTGTGTTTCCACGATACCTCTTGAACCAAATGAGATATCAATACACAACTTTGGAGTTTAGAAATCCGAAAATTATATACACTGGTGAGCAAAAAAAAAAACGACTCAAATTATTTGGCTTCATTTAACATTGATCCTAGAATTTAGTGTTCATACATTTTTACGTATTTTAGTATCATTGGAAAGCCCATTCTATTCTCTTTCTAATGTTACCAAATTCCATAGCATGCTTTTTACTGATTAAAATGATTGAAAGGGGAAACAAGGAGAACAAGGATTGAATATAAGGTTAAAAGAAAGGAAAAATTAAACAAATTTTAAGTTTAACAATTAAATTTATTAATAAAAACCAAAAATATTATTACCCCCCCTAGCCCTTGTTATTGCTTCCAGCCGGTTTTTCATGGAGCGGGTAAGCTTTTTCACCAGTGATATGCCCCCCCACACCAGGACGAACCTCCTCCGTAGGCGACCGTTTCAGTAATGCAGTACTGCACATATCGCTCTCCATGCCTCCTATAGACTCATCTTCTTCCATCATTGCCATGTAGACACATTCGGGACTCGCCGGAGAATAAAACGGAACGCCATTGCTCTAAGGTCCAGTCGACATGTTCTTGGGCAGATCTGAGTCGCGCTTGTCGATAAGCTGCTGCTAATTTGGGTCGGTTAGCTGGTTTCTTTGGAGTTCGGTTAGCTTCTTTTAATCCTCTTCTGACTGTCTTATGACTGACTGCCCGCTCACGAACTTGTCGGCGCTCCTGCTGTACCTCAATGCCGGTCAAGTGACGGTTTCTTTGAGTTGTGTTAACGATGAAGCGGTCGTCTCGCTCCTACACCTTTTTCTTCCAGATCCTGGTCTCCCTGTAAAGGCGCCAGTCACATTGTAACGTCTGTAGACTCTGGAGACAGCTGACTGGCTCAGGTGCAGCGACTACACGTTGGCTATACCCTTTTTGCATTAGGACAATCACTTGTGCCGTTTCTTTCGGAGTGGTATTCATTTTCCGATGACGTGATTAGTGGGCAGGTATAGCAGAGATGTTGACGGTTCAAAGTTCTACAAAGAAATTATAGGAAAATGCAATTGCATGTGGTTTTATAGGGACGAATAGCGGGCAACGAATACGTTGCTGAGCGAACAAAAACGGGTCTATTGAGTAAAACTTTTTGGAAATCCAAATGTTTTTGGTATTATTGGAAAGAGTAGAAAATCAGCATTCTAATGATACCAAGAATAAAACTATTGTTTGAAGATTAAATTCAAGGATCGGTGTTAAATGAGGTAAAATTGTTTGACTATAACAAATAGATGCTTTTACTGCACTCTACCGGCGACTTACTAAGTCATTCAAGCAGAGCTGCCAACACGGCTGGCAATTTATTTGCAGAAGCGCACCTTTCTCAACCTTACTGCTCGAAGGCATAGAGAGTGCAGTAAAAGCATCTATTTGTTATAGTTTTCCGTTAGTTACTTGGATAAAGGACTAAAAGTGTGTTCTCGTATTTGCTGAACCTAGCCCAGCTGATGAGCCGTGATACGGCGAAACGCGTCCTGGGATGGTTCAGCAAATGCGAAGAACACAACACTTTGGTAACTTCTAAGAGTTACGATTTTTTCGTTTATTTTTAATTGTTATATCAATGCGCCAAAATTGTTTGAATTGATTTTTATGCTCACCAGTTAAACAAAAGTCCCTGCTCATTTGTTGTTGCTTAAATATTTCCATTTTTGTTATAATTTGAGATCGAACAGGTACAGTACACCTTGATCGAGATATATTACTCATAATGTTTAAATAAAAAAAATGTATTTTTTATTAAAAAAGGAATAACGTCAAAAAAATTTTGAAAATTCATACTCGGAGGTTTCCAAGGATACTAAATTTGTTTCTGCTGTTAGTTTTTGATTTCGCACCCTTACAAGGGATGAAAACAGGACTTGGAGTGACGCCTCTTTTAACTCTGATGTCAATTTTATACCTTTTCACTCTTGGAGAGGTGAAAATAAGGGTTTGTCTAAAAATAAGGGTAGGGGTATGGTCGAAATTTTGACATCATCAGGAATCCTTGTGTGCAGATTTAAAAATTTGTTATCAAGGGTTTTTAAGGATGTCAATTTTGACTTTGATATATCTTGCAGGGAAGAAAATAAGAACTTTATCCTCTGTAAGGATGCAAATTTATAAAACTAATATCAATGTCAAAATTGGCATCCTTAACACTTTAACTGCCATGTGCGTCATATCGGCGCACACGGCCTCTGCACCGAACGCCATGTGCGCCATATTGACGCACACGTATAAGAAGTTTTATCCGCAGTTTCATCCGCTTTGTGTGTCTAAAGCGCGCATAGTTCTCGTATGTTTGTATGAGGTGTTAGATAGCCCTGGCGTAGGAGAACTTGCACCAGAAATAGCCTACAGAAATAAAGTAAATTTTTTGTTTTGTTTAATTTTTTATTTAGAAATATATTTTATATGTAAAAGTCAACGTTATTAGGTATACATGTGTAAATGTAATGAAGTTTTCACCCCTATATATCATAAAAAAACAAATATTTATGATATTTTATGTAATTTATAAAAGCAAGTAGGCCTCCACTGCTATCTTTCGGTGCCATTTCAAGGCTTTTCTAACAGTCGAAGAATAAGAAGCTCTTTGATCAGAGACATCTATGAACGTCTTGCCTGCGTTGTAATCAATAACAGCGATAGGTTTTTGGCGCTGACCTATATCAGCTGTCTCTATACTATGTTTTGTACTAAGCATAAGGACATCACGTTTGTCCTTCCACTTGAAAACAGTAATGCCATCGTCACTTTCCATGCCAATGATTTCGCCACGGTTTATGGAAGATTTGGTGACCTGCTTGGGATTACATTTACGATTACTTCGTAAAGTCCCGACGAGATAAGTTGAAGGCGCTGCTAGCTTTCTAGCCAATCCCACACTGGTATACCAGTTATCAGTAAATAAGGTCCTGCCAGAATCAGAGATTATCCATTAGCTCTAAAACTACTTTATCTGCAACTGAAACTCCATCGTTTTCAGATTCTTTGAAACAATAAATTTTCATATTATACGTGTAACCTCCATTTGCACATACCTTGAATAGTTTTATGCCAAACTTGTGCCTTTTGCTCTTAATGTATTGGGGAAATTTCAGCCGTCTTCTAAACGGCACCATAGTTTCGTCGATGCACACATTTTCTGATGGAATGAAACATTCTTGATACTTGGTTACCAAAGAGCTAATTACAACTTAAACTTTGTGTAAACGATCGCCGGGCAGACATGCTTCATTGTCAGCGAAATGCCACATACGAAGTAAAATTTCGAATCTATTTCTTGACATAAATTTACAGGCAGGGCTGTTATACAACTCAGAGCGACTCCAGTAATGAGATAGCGAAGGCTTTTTATCTAGACCCATCCACAAGATTATGCCCAAAAATACATGCATTTCGATAGCATTTGTATCTACCCAATCATTCAGTCGAGAGTGTGGTGTTATTGACTCATCTGAGATTTTTCCAATTATAACTTGTTCCGCATAACGATTTGTTTCACGCACCATAAGGTCAATTAGTTCATCATCGACAAATATCTTGAAAGTTTCAAGTTCTGTTTTACTACTAAGGGTGTCCACAACTTCAGGAAGAATCCCGTGGTTTATATCAAAAACATAATTGTTTAGCTTCCGGCCAGAAGGGCCAAGTTATATTATCCCCATCTAACACATGGGCTGAAAAGTCCCGGGCCTAACACATAGATGGCGCTAGTTTTATTGCAGTCACCTTTTTTTCAGTTAATACTAACCTTCAAAAGACAGCTGTTAAAATTTCATGATATTCTATTCATTAGTTTGTGAGTTATTGTGCTAAGAGTGACGCTACTTTTGTTATTTTCAAAACAATGGATCAAAAACAATTTCGTGTTTTAATTTTACACTGCTTCTTGATGGGAAAAAATACCGTTCAAGCGAAGCAATGGCTTGAAAAGTGTTATGGGGACTCCGCTCCATCAGAAACAACAATAAAACGTTGGTTTGCTGACTTCAAACGTGGTCGTAGAGACACCGATGATGCAGAACGCAGTGGACGTCCAAATGAGGCGGTAACACCAGAAAACATAAAAAAAATCCATAAAATCGTTTTGAATGATCGAAAAGTGAAGTTGCGTGAGTTAGCTGACATCGTAAAGATATCAAAAGAACGTGTTGGCTTTATATTGCATGAGCATTTGACTATGAGAAAGCTCTGTTCAAAGTGGGTGCCGCGTTTGCTCACTGTTGATCAAAAACAAGAACGTGTTGATGATTCTGAGCAGTGTTTGGCTATGTTTAAACGTAACAAACCGGAATTTTTGCGTCGATATGTGACAATGGATGAAACATGGATCCATCACTTCACTCCGGAATCAAAACGATCGTCATCTGAGTGGACAGCAACTGGTGAACCTCGTCCAAAGCGCCCGAAAGCACAACAATCGGCTGGAAAGGTTATGGCCTCGGTATTTTGGGATGTGCGTGGTGTAATATTCATCGACTATCTTGAGAAAGGAAATACCATCAACAGTGAATATTATATAGCGTTATTGGAGCGTTTGAAGGCCGAAATTGCAAAGAAACGACCGCATATGGCAAAGAAAAAAATTTTGTTTCATCAAGACAACGCACCGTGTCACAAGTCAATCAAAACAATGGCAAAACTACATGAATTGAACTTCGAATTGCTCCCACATCCACCGTATTCGCCAGATTTGGCTCCCAGCGACTACTGGCTGTTCGCAGACCTGAAAAAAATGCTCGCCGGTAAGAAATTTCGCACGAATGAAGAGGTTATCGCTGAAACTGAGGCCTATTTTGAGGCAAAAGATAAATCGTTCTACAAAAGTGGTATTGAAATGTTAGAGCGGCGCTGGAATGATTGCGTTGCTCTTGATGGAGATTACGTTAATGAATAAAGCTAATTTTGAACCAAAAAAAACCGTGTTTTCTTTGTTAGGCCCGGGACTTTTCAGCCCATGTGTTAGAAAGAGTGCCTTATTTTTATTTTTTTTGGATTAATTGGGCAAGTGGAATGTCATCATCACTTGAAGAAGATTGTTCAGAATCTGTAGGTATGTCTTGGGCTTTGACACCTAAAAATGTTTGTTTACACGTATACTTATAGTAAAACTGAAAATATTGTAAATTTAAGTACCTTATAGTTCCAGATGCAGATGCTCTGCGTGTCTCAGTCAAATTCAAAAAGTTGATATTTTCACCTAAAACGACCGAATAATAAAGATACGAATTATATAATTTTTTTGTTTGTTACCTTTCCTTGCATTTTTTGATGTAGATGGACGATTGTCTTCTTCCGAACTCGTCGTGCTTGGTGTATAGTTTTTGTCGGCATCTGAGTCGTCAAATTCGTCAAAAGATTCGCAGCTCATAGAGTCAACTTCATCACTACTCATATTCAGTTGATCTGCCCCTCTTGCAATTGTTTTTGCTGTTTTTCTTCTCTTTTCCAAGACATTGTATGCACTAATCAGTTTGCAAAAAGTTTAGAAACACAAACCACAACTAACAATAACTTCCTAACTTATAATAATACCGGCACATCTAAATAACCTCAAAACGCACAGAAAACTATAATAATTGACGCCAAATGAAGATAAACACGCAAAGACTCGTCAATCCACTAAATAGTGGTGAGGAAACACCCGAACGATGCAGAAAGTGGTGCAAGGTCACGCTCATTTGTGTGAGTCAAAATGAAGCACACGGCTCAAACGGATTTTTAGTTGCCCTTGCGCCGCGTGAGTCATTTTGTCACACAAAAAAATATGCAGTATCACCAAAAATTGACTAAAAAATTAAATTTTCTACTGTAGGTTACCACTAGACACCAATTTGATACAATTTTAACAAAAAAAATTTGGCGTAGAGGCGGTTACATCTGAAATGCCATGGCAGTTAAAGTGTTAAAAACTCCAGAAGAGAATAAGTTCTTATTTCCAAATAGAAAAATTCCTAATTATATAAAAATGTCTCTCCTCTTTACGCTTATTTTTAGTCTCAACCCTTATTTTCACCTCTCCTAGGGTGGAAAAGCATAAAACTGACATCAGAGCCAACATAAGCGTCCTCAAAAATCCCTTTGATATTTCTTGCAGGGGAGAAAATAAAAACTTTAACCTCTGTAAGGGTGCAAATTTATAAAACTAATATCAATGTCAAAATTGGCATCCTTAAAAACTCCAGCAGAGAATAAGTTCTTACCTTCAAATAGAAGAAATCCTAATTATATAAAAATGTCGCTCCTCTCTACGCTTATTTTTAGTCACAACCCTTATTTTTACCTCTCCTAGGGTGGGAAAGTATAAAACTGACATCAGAGCCAACATAAGCGTCCTCAAAAACCCCTGATAACAAATTTTTAATTCCAGACACAATAAAACATATTATGTCAATATTTTACCCCCAACACCTATTTCTCACCTTTAGAAGGTAAGAAATTTAAAAACTACCCTTAAAAATATAATTAGAAGCATAAAAAACCTTAAATTTCCATTCCCCAATCTGCAAACTACATTTTTAAAAATTTTGATAATTTGTCACCCCCAACCCCCGTTTTCATCCCTTGTAAGGGTGCAAAATCAAAAACAAACCTCAAAAATGAATTCAGTGCCCTTGGAAACGCCGAGTATGAATTTTCAAAATTATTCGTTTTTTGATATAAAAATCCATTTTTTTTGTTAAAACATTATGAGTTTAGCCGTCGTATTGAGCCCGCCATATTTAATTTTTAAATGCCTAGGTAGCATTTGAAAGTAGACACTTTCAGCTGTTACAAATCTGTGTGCGTCTCTCTCAGTTCTGGTCACACAGGTATCCCCGTTGACGTGAATCGTCCCACATATATGTCTTCTTCTTCAAATATGGACCTTGGCAATCCTCTCCCCTGGTGCGTTTTTTTTAGTGTTCCACAGGCGAAGGGGCCCTACAGTTTAATGCCGGTTCCGAAAGGCCAAAGTGAGGGGTTTTACTAGGTATAATACTACGCGTGGTTTGCCAATGTATTTCCAAGAACGGCGACCGTCATGTTATAAGTATAAAGGAGACACCTTAAGAACTACGCCATAGCCACCTATATATATATATATATATATATATATATATATATATATATATATATATATATATATATATATATATATATATATTGTATCCATATTGAGTTGTCGAAAAAGTATCAGACATTTGATTTTTTAAATAAAATTTATTAAATCAAATCCTACCAAACGCTCAACATCACCTTTCTTGACATTAATCTTGAGTCTACCATCATTCACCAAAAAATCTCTAAAGCAGGTGGTACTCAAACATCCAGCTTCTTTTTATATCGAGCCTCCTCCAGATAATTTAAAACTGTTTGGTGATGGATGTTTAGAGGCCTAGTGATGTCATCACGATTGCTTATATGCCGACCTTGTTCAGTTTGTTCCAGGATTTTATGAACTTTTTTTTTGGTGATCGACTGAGCAGAACGAGATGCATGTATTACATTGAAATTTCGAAATCAAAAGCGAGCGAACCATATCTTGATTATTGTTTTTGATAAGGTATGTTGACGATAAACACCAGAAATTTATTCATGAGTTTTCCCAGCATTTTTCCGTCCATAATAGTAAATTTGCCAAATATAGCAAATTTTTAGAAATTTCTAAGCCGAACTGGATCATTAATTTTTTTTGATTTGTCCTCTAATATACAGTCCCTGGCCAAATTATTAGACGCACTGTATTTTTTTTAGTAATTTTATGTTTCTTAAGAGTTTTTATGCAATAATGGTATATTTAAACTACAATATTATTGATTTTTATTTAAAAGAATTGTTGTAGACTACATATTTGTATTTATTTTTAACATATGGCAACACTGTGTTGACAAAGTGATACATGAACGTAAACAAGTACAAATCTGTATCAGTAGCGATCGGAATCGAGTCAGGTACGGACGTGTTTCTGTGGCTTTATGGACTGTGATTGTTTGTTTAACAGTTTTATACTACTCAGTTATTAGTTTATTTTGTATGCAGTGTTTTAAAAAAGTAATTGGACTATTTTCAATATGGGTAGAAAAGGCGATCTTTCACCACGTAAAAAAGCTGAAGTGAAGGCCCTTGTGATTGCGAAAACATTTACAAACCGAGAAATATCACGAAGATTGGAGGTTTCTGAAGCTAGTGTACGACGCATAAAAAAGAAAATTGAGCCAGGGAAGGAATTAAGCCCGAAAAGAAAGAAAAGATGCGGTAGAAAACCAATTTTCACTCCACGGTCAGAGAGATGTTTGAAGAAAATTTGTGTAGAAAACAGATTTGCTACCACAAAGATAATAAAATCACAACTCCAGGATGCTAGCGTAAATGCTTCTGAGCGCACTGTTCGAAGAAAATTGAAAGAGTTAGATTTTAAGGCCTGTCGCCCCGCCAGGAAGCCCAAGTTAACAGCTGCAATGAAAGCAAAGCGCCTGAAGTGGGCCAAACAATGGCAAGACAAAGATATGAACTTCTGGAGATCGGTAAGATACAGCAATTTAATCAATAATTGATACATTATTATCATTTTCAGTTAAATAAAGCAAATAAACATGGAAGTTTATATATTTTTCCTATTTTTGACAGGTCTGCTTCAGTGACGAAAGCACATTCGAAATTTTGCAGAATAAAGCTCAGTATGTGCGTCGTCGTCATGGAGAAAAGTTTCATCCTGATTGTGTCGTCCCGACGGTTAAACATCCCACCAAAATCATGATTTGGTCAGTCATCAGCGGCAAGGGCACTGGACGTCTGTACGTCGTCAAAGGAATAATGAGGCAAGATCAGTACAAAGAAGTATTACAAAATCGGTTGATTCCACAGCTCAGAGAATGGTTTCCAAATGAGGAACCATTCACTTTCATGCAAGATGGAGCTCCCTGCCACACTGTTCGGTCTGTTAAAGCTTTTTTGGCAGAAAAAAAAATATCCCTCTGTTGGATTGGCCGGGTAATAGCCCATTGAAAATGTGTGGGAGCTGATGAAAAGAGAAGTGGCTAAAGATGTGATTACCAACAAAACTCAGCTCCTAGAAAAGATTATTCATGTGTGGAATCATCATCCTCAAATGCAGGAGACAGGGCAATCTTGCATTGATAGCATGCCGCGCAGAATTAAAGCTTTGATAGCGGCTAAAGGTGGCTCAACTAAATATTGACTTTTACTAACATTAATTTCACTTTTCTTTAAAACTTAATAAACTTATGCTTTTCTAAATTAATGCTGTTTTATTTATGTCAAATAAATAGGTAATTGATTGGATAATATAAAAATAAAAAACAAATCAATTTAAAATAATAAAACGGTACAATATCACTCGGTAATTAATATTTTACATGAAATCTTGCAGTGCGTCTAATAATTTGGCCAGGGACTGTATATATATATATATATATATATACATATATATATATATATATATATATATATATATATATATATATGTATATATATATATATATATATATATATATATATATATATATATATATATATATATGTAGGATTTTGTTATTTTTCTTTGACCCTATATGTACTTTTTTTTATTTTTTTCGATTTTCTTGGGTTTGGAGGTCAATTATAGAATGAAACTTCCTAAAATTTATTGTGATCCTTTCCTTTTATTATTGACGTTTTGGCACAGTTTGCCTTTCTCAAAATTTTAGTTTAGTTTGGCTTGGACGTGGATGTTTAGGTTAATATTTATCATAGCTCATTTCAATGAATCAAACCGTACTCTTTTTTCATTTTTTCGTTACACGAACCACAAGTTAATTAGTAGTCTGTGTCATTTATTTTTATTTCAAAAATTGGGACGAGCACAACATGTAGACTACATTTGTAGTACTTTCAAAATAAAAATAAATGACATAGGCAACTAATTAAAATATAGTTTGTGTAACAAGAAAATGATAAAAGAGTACATTGTGATTTATTGAAATCGGCTAAGATAAATATTAACATCCACGTCCAAGCCAAACTAAACAAAAATTTTGAGAAAGGCAAATTGTGCCGAAGCGTCAATAATAAAAAGAAAGGATCGCAATAAATTTTAGGAAGTTTCATTCTATAATTGACCTCCAAACTCAAGAAAATTGTAAAAATTAAAAGTATACATATATATATATATATATATATATATATATATATATATATATATATATATATATATATATATATATATATATATATATATATATATTACAATTACCGCGTTAAACCTACACGAAATATTCTTTCTTTTTTAGGTAAAAACCTTAATGAAATTGACAACGAATTTCAAAAACTTCGGGACACCGCAGGAGATAAAGGGGATCTCGAGAACCAAAACAAGCCTAAAACCATAGCAGTCATAAAATATATTTTAAAATCAAAGCCATTATTAAGAGGAGTTAGGATAGTATATATTTTATTATTTTCTCAAGCACTTTGCGGAATGGGTGCAATTTCGTCTTACTATCAGACAGTTTTTGACGAATCGGGTGGATCAATCAAATCAATTTACTCAGTTATGATAATTGGAGTCGTTACAGTGATAACTACCATTTCGACTTCTCAAATTGTTGAAAAACTTGGCCGAAGATTACTAATACTTGCTGGTTTTTTCTTTATGACAGTTTCTTTAGTTGGTCTTGGGACATATTTCTATTTAAAGGAAGACGGAAGTAATGTTAATCCGATATCGTGGCTTCCTGTTGTTAGCTTAGTAGTATATACCATAGCTTACAATTTTCAAGGAAATGTCCCTTGGATACTTTTAACAGACATATGTTCTTCTGATGTTATAGATATACTCAGCTCAATAGCTTCTTTTTCACTATTTTCGCTTAGTTTCTTCATTACATTAACTTATCCTTACTTAAATAAGGCTTTAGGGAGTTATGGAACTTTCTATATGTTCTCAGGTTTTACTGCCGGTACTGTAATATATTCATTTTTTATTCGTTCCTGAGACTAAAGGTAAAAGCACTGAAGACGTTTTAGTAATTTTAAGTCAATAGGAAAAAAATTCAGCGTTATCCGTTTGGTTACCGAATTTGTGATATTACTGATAGCTATTGATAATTCAGTAAAACCTACGTTCTTACTCATTTATTAGGACACTAGGTTCAAGGTCTAATCCATAGAATTGTCAGTTTTTAAAGTACCAGCTCAGCAAATGGAGCATGCAGAGCACTAACGCATATTAAACATTATATATTACATAAAGTTTTGTAATGAAGAAGTTTTAATAATATCAAGTAGAAAAGAGAATCTACATCAGCATTATGCTGAGTTTTAACCTTTTTTATTGATAAATATTGGTAATTCTTGGAAATGTATTCAAGCTCGGGATTTTTCTTAGCCTTCTTTCAAGTCTTATGTTTTCCTGTTGTGTTTGCCTATTGTTATAAACATTTTAAATAAATATTTTTTATATATCCCGTATTTCACTCTTCAGTCAAAATTTTATAACATAATTAAATGCCAATTTCAATTTGCGTTATTGTCAAATGTGCATGCCTCTCCACTTTGGTAAAGTTTTTTCGTCCTGATTTTGCTCAATAACACCTTAAAAATATATACTGGCATTTCTAGAATTAAGAATTGTGTGAAAACGAAAAACAATATACAGCTCCCCTTATTTAAATAACCGGCCAAGTACAAGTCGGAGTTGCACAATAAGTGTTCCGTGCGTTAATTGCTTTTAACATAAAAATTTTTGTTACTGAGGTATAAAATGATCAGTGACTTCACAAAACACATCCCAAATGAGTTTTCAACAAAGCTTTCCGATCTTGACTGAAAACTGATGACCTTGAAATTTGTGTTTTTTTTATATACCAGATAAATTATTAAAGGTCACGCCCTCGTGATAATTTTAGTACAATCTACACCCTGTGAAGAATATTCTAGAATTTTTTCAAAACTTTTGATCGGTACTTTTCGAGATAAGCAGGGGACGGCGATCTTTCGCAATTTTTGCGCACTTTCGATTTCACAAAATTTAACTTTGAAAACTACACGGCTCTGATGAGGCTATCAATTCCTATATTAGTGCCAAATTTCAACTTTCTTTGTCAAATAGTTTCAGAGAAAATCGGGTGTGACAGACGGACAGACAGACGCCGAAGTGATCTTATAAGGGTTCCGTATGGAACACTAAAAATATTAGGTTTGTATCATGTGACGAAAACGTGTTTTTTCTATTTTAACTCTGTATTCAAAATCGTCTTAGGTGGGGTGATTCATTCGTAATCAATAATCCTGAAGGAAAAAACGCCAATCATTGTAATTCTTATTCTTGACAGATATTAAGGTATATTATATTTCTCTCTTTCTCTCTCTCTCTCTCTCCTCTTCATTATCATTTAATATAGACTAATTAATTAGTTCCTGTCTCGTTAGTTTATGGTTTAATCCTCATTATTACTTTATAAAACAAAAAAAATATATTTTTTATTCAGTTAACTAGTTATAAGGGTAGATTGGAAATTTGCCGACCAGCCATGAAAAGTGGCACTTAATAAACTATGAAGAAAATTCGAAGATGATAAAATCCTTCATTTTAAGGGATAAACGCCAGAAAAAATCGAAGCTAAATTACATTTAAGAAACGCAGACCCTGCTCCTTGTTTTACAACTGTAAAAACCGGGGTTACTGTGCAAATTTTGGAGAACGAGCATTTTCGACAAGGAATGATCTGGATTACTAATAACTACAACGATTGTGGAGGTGGTCTGCTACTTTTACCAAATTATAAAAGACAAACATCAATTAACCTTAAAGGCAATAACGAGAACTATTGGCATTTATTATTGAGAAACGAGATATGAGAAAACTGGTACCATCTTGGATGCAGCATTTACTTACTCTTGATTCAACACAAAAAAAGTTGAACATTTCACGATCGTGTCTTAAGTGATCTAAGTTGAATGCAAATACTTTTTTCAGTAGGATAGAACAATTTGTATCTTTGGGTATTATAAGCCTATTTAAGCCCATAATTTCTGTCAGGTAGAGGTAATGTAGAAGTACTATAATACTCGTGGTAGCCCTGCCACCTTATCTTAACAGAGCTGTCAAATACAAATGTATGTTTTGGCACTTGGGCAACGTAAATACATCCCCGTCAAAGAGAGAAAAATGGGAATGCGAACGAAAAAGAGCATTTGATTATTAGGGTTATTCTAACTTATATTTAAATCAATGCCAAGTACCAAAATTAAACAAAGCAATTATTCTTTGTTATTTTGTCTATCGAATCATCTCAGAGCGTGTTCCCTAGATTGACGACAGAACTACAATAGACAGAGAAGAGGACAAAATTTAAAGTACTTGTCACAGTACCAGAGCAAAAAAAAAAAAAGAGCAAGATATAACAATACGTATTTCCGATTACAATAACCTTAATTCTTCAAACCTTCCCTTTATATCGGCGGCTGTGTCTACCACAGACTAAGGTCGCTCCCTGATTTCTCGATGCGGTGATCTTTTTTCTCGGTGTGCCTGACTTGCGCGGGTGCGGAGCAAGTCAGGTGGGTTTCATTGAAATACAGTAGAATCTCACAAATTAGAACCACTTTGTGCACCGGGCAGTTCGAATTTCTGAAAAGTTCGAATTTCTGGACATTTTTTTTTACAGAAAATGATAAAATTATAATAAAACTAGTTATGTAAGCTTTATTTTAACACAAAACAGTTTTTATTTATTAACATTTAATTAATTGAACATATTAAATTCATAGAAAAACTTTTAAAAAGTTTTTTTAATTATTAGGTATTTAATTGATTTTTAACATAAAATCAGTAATACTTGTTTGTTTTTTTGATTTATTTAAACTGGATACAACGATATCGTTACGGACGTCCAAAAGGTTAGACATGTGTTTACTGGAAAATATATCACTGGTTTTGCACCATTTTATAACATTATTGATGCCTTCAAGGACTTTTAAATGAGGAATAGCTGGCGTTATGTCGACGTCACTGCTATCTGAAGCCTCCTCATCGCTATTCTCTGCATCAAATCCGTCAGTAAACACATCTTCATTCCATTCCTCGATTTCATTTACATTTACGGAATTGTTTGGCATAATTTCATTCAAAAGATCAAGATTTATTTGAAGAACTTCATTGCAATCCTGATTTCGTTGAGCCAATTGTGCTAGTGGCAAATCATCACCGCTGTCGTAATCGCCTGAGACCAATTTAATAATTTGAACCAAGAATTTTTTAACACTGTCTGTTGTACCTCATCCCATGCTTGTTTCAACAATATTATTGCATCTCGGATTGAATGCCGTTTCAAAAGCTTATCAATATCACCACCATCACCAATTTATTGAGATAGCAACTTACTTCTGTAAATAAGTTTTGTCATTTTAATAGGATTTTGATCCATTGGCTGCACAGCTGCTGTTACATTTGGCGGCAAGAAATAAGCAATTATATTACCATCCTCACTTTGAAGTTTATCAATTAGTGCATGAGCGGAACAGTTATCTACAAGCAGAAGAGCTTTTGGGGCCAAATTATTGTCTTCAGAAAATCGGATGACCTGTAGAACAAAAAAAAATAATTAAAAAATATGGAACTTAACTTCTTTGATAAATATCTTGTGAAATCAATCATGAAAAATCCGGGAAGTCATCCACGCATTTTTCGAAAAGTCATTATGAAGTGGGTTATCAAATCCTCTGAAGCTTCTTGGCTTTTTAGCTTTTCCAATAACCAACGGTTTTAATTTGTGTGAGCCATCAGAATTTGTGCCTAGTAAAATTGAAACGCGTTCTTTTTGAATTTTAAATCCTAGGGCATTTTTTCACAAGCAGCGACAAATGTTTTATCTGGAAGGCAACGGAAAAATAATCCGCTTTCATCAGCATTATGATTTGTGTTTCCAATAACCCCATTTCCGCGACTTTTACACGAAATCTGTGTAGAAATGGAGTGACCTCACCAACATCACTCGAAAGTATTTCACCACCAATTTTTAAAAACCGTATTCCATGACGGGTTTTAAATTTGGAAAACCATCCATCACTTGCAGTAAATGCGTTTTCATCTTTATCGGGGTACACTACACTAAAAATTGACTTAGCTTTTGCTTCTAATACGGGTCCTGTCACTGTGTTCTTCTTTTCACGTTGATTTAAAAACCACTTATAAAGGCGCTTTTCCATTTCCTCATATTCTGCCTTATGTAAAGATTTTTTTTTTGCTTCCTGATAGGTGCTGGTAACTGCATCCATTATTTCTTGTTTTTTTGATTTTATGTAGCTGATGGAAGATTTTGTCACTCACTCCTTCATTAAGTCTTTTTAATATTTTAACCTTAGTATCCAAAGATAAGGTATTTTTTTTTACGTTTGTTTGGCATTTTTTTTTAACTTTCACACGTATGAACACTTCACTTTGACCTTCAGTCATCAACTGACCCAAATTTGTACAAGCATATCAAATTTCACACGCATATGACCGAATTGTACACACCACGAATAACACGGTGATTCCCCGTTTTATTTTTACTTTAATGAGCGAAAAAAAAAATTTGTAGTGAAAATTCAAAAAAAAAAGTAAAAAAACTTCCAGAAATTAGAACCCCCTGTTCTAATTTTAGAGCGTTTAATTTGGTTTTTTTCGCCTATTTAGTTCAAAATTATAGAAAAAAATATTTTCTAGTGGAAATAAAAACCAAAAAAAACAACACTTCCAGAAATTAGAACCACAGGTTCTAATTTCAGAGCGTCAAATACATTGAAATGGCCGGTTCTAATTTCTGGACCGTTCGAATTTGTGACGGTTCGAATTTGTGATATTCTACTGTATAGGCGTTCGGCACCACAAGAGAATTAAAGAAAGTTTTTCGGTGCCAATGGGAATTGAACCCAGGATCTCAGAGTATACCAAGGTTTAACCAGTTAACAACAACACCAGCGTACATCTCAGTCTAGAATCAATCTTAATTCTTTTGATGTCACGCGCATTGGAATCGTCAGTAGATAAGCCCCACCTTGACGCCACTATTTTCACTATTTCGTCCGTTCTTCAGTTTTAATAATACATCCTAAGGTATACGTAAACCATATAGATAGGTTTGAATATAAGAAAATATTATTGGTTCATGATACCGAAACCATCAAGATTCAGGAAAATATTTGAAGAGAAATAAAAAAGGTTTCTCGGTTGAAACTAATATTCTGAGAAACTAAAGAGTCTTCACGGCACTTTCTTTGCCTCGGTGAGTTGGGACTTTTCCAGTACATGGATTGGCGCTTGGTTTCAAGGTCATACATGAAAAATCATGATTCGTCGCATGCCATTACCTTTTCTAAAAGGTGTAAGAGCAAATGGACATTCTAGCTTACTTCTGATCAGTAGAAAAGGTTTTCGGAACTAGCTTTGAACACACTTCACTCATATTAAAACTGTCATGTAAAGTTTGCCGACCACTTTCTTTGCCAATATTTGTTAGCTCATTAACAGTGACGTCAATTTTCTCTAACGATTTTATAGACTTATTCAATGTCTTTTCTTTTGCTATTCATGGACGCACAAGGCAGGGACCATCTGTGACGTCATCTCTGCCATCTTTGAATCGTTTTACGCCCACGAAAACTTGAACGTTGCTAACCGTGCAGTCGGTCAAGTAAGAACGCGCATTGTTCATTACATCATCAGTAAATGACTGCCATTAAAATGCTAATGATTCAGTAGTCGCTGGATCAAGTGTATTTTGGTAAAGGGAGTTTATATTGAAAATAAATTTTGTTAATCTCAGAAAAATTTGTTTTTCTTAGCTAGATCTGAAACTTTTTAAGCTACCATCGTATGTAAAATTATTTATATAGGAATAATGTGGTAAATATAAGTCGAGAAATTTAATGTAATTATTTATTGATCGACAATACATATTCACAGGTCACAGTTAAACACTTGCAACTAAAGACTCTGTAGTTCATGATCTAAACAAAATGTTTATTTCGCCAATTGTTCAGTTCGCAAGTATTTTAGGTGTTATACCTAGATATGATTTTAACAAACAAATACTTATAAGAGAAAAACTACATCTGATTCAAGTTAGTCTATTTTTAATTTGTATGATTGGAACATTTATTTTTTTTGGTAAAAATTTGCCAGTTTTTGCAACGCCTTCTAAAGAGGTTTATTGTCTTCTGATGTTAACACAGGTTTCAACTTTACTTGGAATAGTTTCCATATATTTGATATCTTTTTTTAAACGATCACTATGGAAATTTTTTTTTATGGAATATTACTCGTTTGAACTTAATATAGAAGATATAATGCCTCAAACTTTTAACAAGAGAAATAGAAAGAGCGCGTGGCTTCTTATATTCTCTATAAACGCAATTTTTATGGTGTATGGCATTTTAGCATGTATTCGGTGGTCAGTTGTCTTTAAAAGAACAGACGTATATATTTTTTTATTTTTATTTTGGAGCTGGAAAGAAGTTATTGCATTTTATTTCATGATAATGACGGCTTTTTTAATTACTTCTATATTAATGGATATAAAATGGAAGTACAGCATATTAAATCAAAGTATAAAATACTGCGATCTTAGTAATAAGGAAATAATATTTTTTCTCAGAAGCGTGGAAAAGTTGTTTTTCCAACTTTTTAATATCACCAGAATATGCAAGGAGCTAGTACAGGATCAGATTTTGGTAATGATAACTATAAGTTTTTTATCTGGATTGCTCTACGGCCTTTATTTTTTTAATTTGTTCGCGGGTCACTCCATTGATGTTATTCTTGCATTTTTAATTTTGGTAAGTATAAACTTTATCAACATTAATTTTTGGAGAGAATGATTAGCCGAGCTTAGCTATAGCAGCAGTGAGACTTCTTAACCAGCTTGGTTCTAATGTGTCTTATTTTTGTCCTGTTTTCACTGAACACCAATGGTCTCGCAAAGATACAAAATTATTCCATAACTTTACGTTTATAAAATATTTATTATGAAATGTGGAAAGAAATAATAAAACAATTATTTACACAAACTTTCCACTATATTTGTAATACACTGTAACATGTTTCGCTATCACAGTAGCTTCTTCGGACGTTACATTCTGAATTACTGAGCATCAAAGAGTAAAGATGTTAATATATAAGTAGAAGCAAAAAAAGAAATTTATTTTTACCATTAACTAATTAAATATTAATAGAAAATATTTAACAAAGGTGAATTATTAAGGTCTACCTGATCGTTTGAAAGACGGAATTTTTAAGTTTATCTCTAGAGACTCAATTAGTTTTAATCTCTGGCTTTTGTTTTCATTGTGTAGGATTTTGAAATTACAGTCGACACTGTTTATAGTGAAACTCTATATAGTGAAAAACTCTTTATAGTGCAATTTTTTCAAGACCTAGAATATTTTAATGAAATTTGATGTAAAAAGCCCTGCATATAGTGGATCTGTAAAATAGTAACACTCTATATAATAAAATTTATACCGGAATTTTATGTATAAATTTTTATGCATTTATTGAGATCTTGGCCATTTCGGGTTTCCCATTTTTATCTAACATTAGCACGAATTCCATTTTTATGACGCATTCTTTTGAAAAGGTTCTTAACGCGTTTATAACGCCTAATGGTTGGCAATAAAGCAGGTAGATTTCTGTGAGAAACCCGGGGAATAACCCATTTTATAGAAACCCGGGGAAAAACCCATTTTATAGTCGAGGCCTAGTAATTCGCGAATTCAGGTTCAGTTTTTTTTTTTTTGTTTAAGAATCAAGTAAGATGTCCAAGCGAGTGTGTTTAAGTTTAGCTGAGAAAATTAAAGTTTTGGAGGAAGTTGATAAAGGCTGCAAAAAAATTGATGTTGCTGCAAAATTTGGTGTTTCTCCAAGTTGCGTCTCTCTGATAATAAAAAATCGCCACAGTATCATCAAGAAACCTAGTGTTCCAAGCAGTCGAAAATGAGTACGGGTGAGTACTTATGAGGATGTAAATGAAGCAGTTTTTACGATGGTTTCAAGTGGCCCGTACGCATCAAAACGTACCAATATCGGGAAATTTAATAAAGCAAAAGGCTCTACAATTTGCTAAAGAATTTAACTGCGTTAATTTTTAAGCTAGTAAAGGGTGGTTGAGTGCCTGGAAGACTCGCAATTCAATTGTTTTCAAGACAGTGTCTGGCGCAAGCGTTAGTCAGGAGGACTGTGACATTTGGACTGAAACTCTTTTAAAAAGTGCATTGAAAAAGTACGAGCTAAAAAACGTTTTCAATTGTGATGAAACCGGTTTGTTTTTTAAATGTTTGCCAAATAAAAGTTTTGCTTTTAAAAGTGATAAATGTTTTGGTGTTAAAACAAGTAAAGAAAGGGTGACACTTATGGTTGGAGCAAACATGGATGGCTCAGAAAAACTGAAATTACTGCTCATAGGTAAAAGCAAAAATCTCCGTTGTTTAAAAGGAGTTAAATCTCTGGAGTTAGATTACGCCAATAATAAAAAGGCATGGATGACTTCTGAGATTTTCGAAAGATGGATCAAAGAACTCGAGACAAAAATGAAAAGCCAAAAGCGAAAGATTGTGATGTTTATAGACAATTGTCCTGCACATCCAGTTACTGTAAGTAAAAAATTAAGGAATATTGAATTGATCTTTTTTCCACCAAACATGAACTCCAAATTGCAACCTATGGACCAGGGTATTATAAAAAACATAAAACATCATTACCGAAACAGAATTGTTCACAAAATTGTTAATGCGATTGATAACAGACTTCCAGTCCAAAAATTGATTACCCTTAAAGAGTGTATAACCAAAGTCGTTAAAGTATGGAGTAAAAATGTTTCTCAGAAAACTATCAAAAACTGCTTTTCTAAAGCAGGTTTTACTGAAAAAATTGACGAATAGGAAAAAGAAGACGAAATGGATCTCGCTACCTTAAAAAGGCAATGGGGTATTCTACAAAAAACTGCTACCGTCGACGCAGATTTTTTACTTGAAGATTTCTTAGAAATCGACAATGATGTTGGCACGACAGATCTCCCAACTGACCAAGACATAATTGACGATATAAAAAGTATAGAAGATCATGAAGAAGAAACTGAAACCGGGGAATGTCCAGCTAAATTTAGTGAAAATAAAATAAGAAATGCATTTGACATTGTGCGAATTACTCTCAGGGGCCAGGAAAGTGTACCTGATCAAATCTTTATGCATTTGAATAAATGCGAGAATTTTGTTGAGCAACATTTATTTTTCAAAAGTAATGTTCAAAAGAAAATAACTGATTATTTTTCCTAGTACGTATGTACGTAGTATGTACATATGTATTAACAGATTTCGTATTATTCTTTTTATTTCGTATGTAGTACATACATACATAAAGTCCGTACGTTATATCTTTACACGTGCGTCATAGTTTTCAGGCAATATCCCAGACAACTATTATATTTTTTGTCTCTTTTTACCAATACCTACGATTTATTGGTGAAAAGAGACAAATAATATAATAGTCGTCTGTTATATGGCCTGAAAACTATGAGGCACGGGTAAAGATATAACGTACGGACTTTATGTATGTATTTAGCCCTGTACATGCTATGTACTATTTAAACTTTCAAATATTTAATAAAATCTTTTCTAATAATTCAATTTTGTAATTTTTTTTTGTTGCTTGTACCTTATAAAATACAAGTAAATGATTACCAATATAAAATACATACATAGCAATATATACGGATTTTTTCTTTATATAGTGAAAAACTTTCTATAGTGAAATTTCGGTCAACATTTTGGTCTTTCACTACATAGAGTGTCGACTATATTATTAAAGGTGTGATCATTCTCGATTAGACGTTTTGCAGAATTGGATTCGGTTTTTCCTTTGATAAAAAATTTACAGTGTTCATCTAATCTTTTACCCAAATATCTAGCAGTCTGTTGTATGTTTTGTCAAAATCTCCGCAATTTAGTCGATAAACTCCTGATTTTTTAAGATTATCCGTTTTAGTTTTACTATTTTTAATAAATTTGCCTAAAGAATTGTTTGTTTTGTAAGCTACTTTAATGTCTGCACTGTTGAGGATTTTACCTATTTATGGAGTCGAGTGACTTATATAGGATATAACTTTGTAATTGTTTGCTTTTTCTTTACTTTTAGGATAGATCATATCGATTGTTTTTTTACATAACTTTTTTTGCAGGATTTTATCGACTAAATTTAATGAACAACCATTATTAAGTGCGATTTCTTTGATGATATTAAGTTCTATCTGAAAATTCTTTTTATTAAGGTGATGAGATACTAACCTATGAATCATACTGTGAAAGGCTGCCAATTTATGTTGCATTGGATGACAGGAAGAATTGTTTATGGTTGTGTCAGCATGAAACGGTTTATGGAATACTGAAAATGGATGTTTATTATTCTCTCTCCGAATTTTTAGATCTGAAAAGTTTATGATATTCTTAAATTCTAGTTCAACTGTAAAATTTATATTTGCGTGGAAGTTACTAATAAATTCAAGAAAAACGTATAATTACCTTTCTGTACCCGTAAACCAAGCTAAAACATCATCAACATATCGGTGCCAATATACAAAATGTTTAAAAAAAGGATGTTTATTAATTTGGCTTTCTAACGAATCTAAAAATATTTCAGGGAGTAACGAGCTCAAAGGGTTTCCCATAATTAAGTCTTCCGTGCTGGTGTAAAGAGTGTTATTAAATTCGAAGTAATTTTGATCTAAACATTCGGTAAGTAAGTCTAATATTTCATGTTGTTTTATACAATTAACTGATTTGTTGTTTAACAGTTTTTCTATTAGTGTAATTGTATCTTTAGCTAGGATACTGGGGAAGAGATTAGCAACATCAAATGAAATTAGTTTCGCCTTATTTGGTAAATGAATATTTTTAATTTTGTTTACTAAGTCGAATAAGTTTTTAATTTGATATTTCCCTGAAAACTGCGTATATGTTTGGATAATCTCTATTAGTTTTTTTAGATATTTTGTAGGGCAGTGCTGAAAAGAATGAGACTACTGGCCTAATAGGATATCCTGGTTTATGAAGTTTAACTAATGAATATAATTTTGGAGACTGTGGGTTCATTATTGTGAACCTAGTGACGTCTCTATCATTAAACAAACTTTTACAATTTTTAATTTTTTGTTGAAATTGGTCTGCATAATTATGACTTAAAATATGGTATTTATCTGGGATAAGAAAATCTATTGTTTTCTTGATATAATCAGACCTATTGATTGCAACTACCATTTATGTTTAATTTGTCTAATACATTGAATTTCAGGATTTGGTTTCGAATCTTTAAGAAATTCTTTTTTAATAATACTAGAAGTTTCAAATTTTAAACTTAAGTTAGAAGGTACGTTTTTAAGGGCTAGTTCAACATCGACACCTAATAATTCTAAATTTTTGGGTGAAGTTTGTTCTCTGATATTATATTTAAAGCCTTTTTCTAACAGTTGTGTTTCAGTTTCAGTAAAATGACCGTTAGAAAGATTAGAAAATCCGTCAAAAAATTTATGGTCAGAAATTAGTTTTGGAGGTTTTGTCTTATTTTGTTTAGGTATTAATGGTGTTTTAATTAATTAACTTTTTCTCTTATGTTTTGATCAAATTCCTGAAATTCATTATAATGCATTTTAAATAAAAGTTCTATATGAATTACTTTCAGATAAATGTTATAAATACCGCGTTTCTGGAATTGGGTTTTCTTCTCTACGGATAGCCATTTTCTTAAGCCTGCGATGGAACCTTCTTGTGCTGCTTTACTCTTATTATGACATTTCAGTTTAATGTATTTAGGGAAGACATTGTTTCTTGCACGCTTATTAAAAAACCACAAGTTTTGAGAATAGATGGCACTGACCATTTTGACAGATTTTCTAATCTTTCTGTCATTTTACTGAAACTGAAACATAACTGTCAGAAAAAGGCTTTAAATATAATATCAGAAAAGAAACTTCAACCAAAAATTTAGAATTATTAGGTGTAGATGTTGAACTAGCCCTTAAAAACGTACCTTCTAACCTAAGTTTAAAATTTGAAACTTCTAACATTATTAAAAAAGAATTCCTTAAAGATTCGAAACCAAACCCTGAAATTCAATGTATTAGGCAATTTAAACATAAATGTAAAGATATTATATTTACTAAAGCTGACAAAGGCAACACGGTAGTTGCGATCAATAGGTCTAATTATATTAAGAAAACATTAGATTTTCTTATCCCAGATAAATACCGTATTTTAAGTCATAATTATACAGACCAATTTCAACAAAAAATTAAAAATTGTATTAAAAATTGTAAAAGTTTGTTTAATGATAGAGACGTCACTAGGTTCACAATAATGAACCAACAGCCTCCAAAATTATATTCATTAGTTAAACTTCATAAACCAGGATATCCTATTAAGCCAGTAGTCTCATTCTTTTCAGCTCCATCCTGCAAAATATTTAAAAAACTAATAGAGATTATCCAAACATATACGCAGTTTTCAGGGAAATATCAATTTAAAAACTCATTCGACTTAGTAAACAAAATTAAAAATATTCATTTACCAAATAACGCGAAACTAATTTCATTTGATGTCATTAATCTCTTCCCCAGTATGCCAGCTAAAGTTACAATTACACTAGTAGAAAAACTGTTAAACAACAAATCAATTAATTGTATCAAACAACAGGAAATATTAAACTTACTTACCGAATGTTTAGATCAAAATTACTTCGAATTTAATAACACTCTTTACACCAGCACGGAAGGCTTAATTATGGGAAACCCTTTAAGCCCGTTACTCGTTGAAATATTTTTAGATTTGCCAGAAAGCCAAATTAATAAACAACCCTTTTTTAAACATTTCGTATATTTGCACCGATATGTTGATGATGTTTTAGCTTGTTTTACGGGTACAGAAAGGCAATTACACATTTGTCTTGAATTTATTAATAACTTCCACGCAAATATAAATTTTACAATTGAACTAGAATCTAAAAATAGCATAAACTTTTTAGATCTAACAATTCAGAGAGAGATTAATAAACATCAATTTTAAGTATTCCATAAACCGTCTCATACTGACACAACCATAAACAATTCTTCCGGTCATCCAATTCAACATAAATTGGCAACCTTTCACAGTGTGTTTCATAGACTAGTTTCTCTCCCCCTTAATAAAAAGAATTTTCAGATAGAACTTAACGTCATCAAACAAATCGCACTTAATGATGGTTATTCATTAAATGTAGTCGATAAAATCCTACAAAAAAAGTTATATAAAAAACAATCGATATGATTTATCCTAAAAGCAAAGAAAAAAGCAAACAATTACAAAGTTATATCATATATAGGTCACTCTACTTCAAAAATAGGTAAAGTGTTCAACAGTGTAGACATTAAATTTATTAAAAATAGTAAAACTAAAATGGATAATCTTAAAAAATCAGGAGTTTATCAACTAGATTGCGGAGATTGTGACAAAACATACGTAGGCCAGACTGGGAGATATTTTGGTAAAAGATTAGATGCACACTATAAATGTTTTATCAATGAAAAAAACCGAATTCAATTATGCAAAACATCTAATCGAGAATAGTCACACCTTTAATAATAATTTCAAAATCCTACACGATGAGAACAAAAGCCAGAAATTAAACCTAATTGAGTCTCTAGAGATAAATAAACTTAAAAATTCCAACCGTCTATTGAACGATCAGGTAAATAATTTACCTTTGTTAAATATTTTCTATTAATATTTAATTAGTTAATGGTAAAAATAAATTTTCTTTTCTTGCTTCTACTTATATATTAACACCTTTATTCTTTAATGTTCAGTAATTCAGAATGTAACGTCTGAAGAAGCTACTGTGAAACATGTTACAGTGTATTACAAATATAGTGGAGAGTGTGTATAAATAATTGTTTCATAATTTTTTCACATTTCTCATAATAATGTTAAGAAGGCCCAAATGGATTGACCATATTTTAATATGCCTTTAATATTCCTTCCAAAAAAAACTAAAATATTTGCATGCATTTATGAGATTACAGGGAATTAAAAACTTTTAAAAAGACCTATACATCTGCCATTTTGGATGACGCAAATTATTTACTTGATGCAAATAAAAAATTTGCTTATACTTAATGTCAAAAATATGCAAAATATCACAAAACTTTAAACTTCCATAGTATATGGCTGCATCGTATTAAGAAAAAAAAACCGGTCAAGTGCAAGTTGAACTTGCACAATTAGTGTTCCGTACGTTGATTGTTTTTAAAATAAAAATTTTTGTTAGGGTGGTATAAAATGATCAGTGACTTCACAAAACACACCCCAAATGAGTTTTCAACAAAGTTTGTTACCAATCTTTACTGAAAACTGGTGACCTTGAAATTTTGTTTTTTTTTTTTATATACCAAATAAATTATTAAAGGTGATAATTTTCGTTCAATCTATACCCCATGGAGAATATTCCAGAATTTTTTCAAAATTTTTTGATCAGTCCTTTTCGAGATAAGGTAGGGGACAGCGATTTTTTAAAAGTAATATGAAGAAAAGTGTGCGCAAGTATTACATTATATATATATATTTTTTACTCGTGTTTTCACAAGCTTTCATTAGACACCACACTCGATGACCTAGTAAAAAAAATTTTTTTTCACTTCCGATTTCACCCCTCAAAACGAACCCCTTAAGTCAAAATTTATGTTACGGTGGTATAAAATGATCAGTGACTTCACAAAAACACTCGAAATGAATTTTAAAAAAAGTTTGTTTCCAATCTTTACTGAAATCTGATGACCTTGAAATTTTTGTTTTTTTTATATACCATATAAATTATTAAAGGTAATGCACTCGTGATAATTTTCGTTCAATCTACACCCCGTGGAGAATATTCCAGAATTTTTTTCGAAATTTTTTGATAAGTACTTTTCGAGATAAGGCCCGGGACAGCGATTTTTCGCGAATTTTTAAAAATAATACAAAGAAAAGTGCGCGCAAGTATAATATTATATATATATTTTTTACTCGTGTTTTCACAAGCTTTCATTTGACACCACACTCGATGACCTAGTATAAAAAAATTTTTTTTTCCACTTCCGACTTCACCCCCCAAAACTAACCCCTTAAGTCAAAATTTAATTCTCAAAACTACATGGCTCTGATGAGGCCATCAATTCCTATATTATTACCAAATTTCACCTTTCTATGTCAAATAGTTTCGGAGAAAATCGGGTGTGACAGACAGACAGACAGACAGACAGACAGACAGACAGACACCGAAGTGATCTTATAAGTGTTCCGTACGGAACACTAAAAACGAAAAGAAAGTTAGGTTAGGTTTGTGTGCATCTTCTAAAAGTTTAAGGGATTTTTGTAATTCATCACACGACCCGAAAATATCTATGGAAACATGTTACAGTGTATTACAAATATAGTGGAAAGTTTGTGTAAATAATTGTTTTATTATTTCTTTTCACATTTCACATAATAATTATTATGGATTTCCACCGAGTATCGGCTGAAACAATTGTATTTATAAAATATTTGTCTAATTTAAAAATTAAGGGGCCAATTCTCAAGTGATGAATAAGGATTAATTAATATTTCTTTGAAAATAATATTTGCTTAAGTTCTAAGAAAAATAGTAAGAAATAAACCATATTTTAAGTCAAATTCTACACTAACTCCCTGGCAGTAGAGTTTTCAAACGTGTTGCTTAACTACAAAAGCTGCTGTTAGGAATATTGGGAACATAGTGGAAAATCTTGAGGGGAGGTAGCACTCAGTTCTTTGTTTGTGTAAGTTCTCCAGGGGGGGGGGGGGGGGGGGGGGGGGGGGGGGGGGGGGGGGGGGGGGGGGGGGGGGGGGGGGGGGGGGGGGGGGGGGGGGGGCAACTGCAACTCCTATCCCATGTAATTGGGCGCCTTGAAAAGTCGCGATTTCCTTACAAGGGCGCCGTGAAATGTTACAAAATTTTCAATATGTTAGGACGCAATAGTTAGCAAACCTGGTTCATGTCAGTGACGCAGTAATAATTATTGGTAGAAACCTCTAATAATGGTTACTAGATGGCCCTCTAGAATAATTAAATTTCTCGATTGTTTTACTACACTGGTGAGCAAAAAAAAATCGACTCAAACTATTTTGGCCTCATTTAACACGGATCCTAAAATTTAATGTTCATATATTTTTTACGGATTTTAGTATCATTTGAAAGCTATTCTCTTTTTAATGATACCAAATTTCATACATCATGCTTTTTACTAATTAAAATGGTTGAAAAGTAAAAGAAAGGAAAAATTAAACAAATTTTAAGTTTAACAATTTAATTTATTGATAAAAACCAAAGTCAAAGTTTTGTATTACCTCCTTAGTATTACTGCTTCCAGCCGTTTTCCGTGGAGCAGGTGAGCTTTTTCACCACTGTCTGTGAGATTCTTCCCCACTCTTCCGCCATCGCAACCTTTAAATTCCTCAGCGATGCAGGGACTGGATTTCTGGTTCGAACCCTTCTTTTGGGGGTCATTCCACATATGCTCGATTGGATTGAGATCAGGATTCCGCTCGAACGAGTCTAATGTGGGTATTCCCACTTCTTCTAGGTATTGCCGCACCGATGCAGCAGGATGTGGTCTCGCATTGTCATGCATTAGCACGAAGCTATCTCCAACAAACCCAGCGTAAGGAACGACGTGTTCCTGCAGGATCTTCTCAATATACCGGTGAACTGTCAATCCACCGCTACGAATCTCATCAGTTACGAAAACCAAATCGATTTTCGCATCCAGTAAGATGCCTCCTCATATCATAACAGAACCTCCTCCATAGGCGACCGTTTCAGAAATGCAGCGCTACGCGTAGCGCTCCCCACACCTCCTCCACTTCCGCCAGGTATTGCCGCATCGAAGCAGTGAGATGCCTTCCCACACCATGACAGTTCTTCTTCCGTAGGCGACCGTTTCAGTAATGGAGCAATGCACATAGCGCTCCCCAGGTCTCCTATATACTCGTGTTCTTCCATCATTGCCATGTAGGCACATTCGGGACTCATTGGAGAATAAAACGGAGCGCCATTGCTCTAAGGTCCAGTCGACATGTTCTCGGCAAATGTGAGTCGCGCTTGTCGATGGGCTGCTGTCAATTTCGGTCCGTTAGGAGTAAGGTTTCTTCTTCTGACTGTCCAGTGATTGACAGGCCGGCCACGAACTTGTCGGAGCTCCTACTGGATCCCAACGCCGATCAAATGATTGTTTCTTAGAATTGTGTTGACAATGAAACGGTGGTCTCGCTCCGAGGTACACCTTCTTCTTCCTGATCCTGGTCTCTGTGTAAAGGAGCCAGTCTCTTGGTAACGTCTGTAGACTCTGGGCTCAGGTACAGTAACGCAGCGACTACACGTTGGCTATGCCCTTCTTATAATAGGACAATGACTTGTGCCGGACCTGGAATCTTAAAAAATCTTAAAATTACCATAATTTTGGTTCCAGAGCACCAACAGACTTCTACCACGTTTCAAATTAATGGTTTTCACGTATACTGTTGCAATAATATCACATAAGTGTGTTTTAAATATCTTTTAAATAAATTTAATAAGCATTACTAATGTAGAAAATTATGTTTATTTCGAAATTTTTTTTCCATTTTTAATTTTTAAATGCACTTTTTCTAAAACGGCCCGGCAAAAAAATGTTCACATGCTTTGTATTACTACACTAATCGATTACCGTCTGAAAATTTGGAGTGGTCGCCGAAGTCATTAAAACCTGTTTCTGGCATACCATGTTTGTAGAGAGAAAATGCACTACGCTAAGGAATTTTTAATTAAAATTCAAAATACAAATTAAAAAGTTGTTTTCACTGAAAAAATAAATGTCTACCTTTACAATAAGAGGTTGTCAACAAAATAACTCATAAATAAACCTATTAAAGGAGGTTGAGGCGTTAAACATAAAATATGAAAACAATTTTGTATAGATTTATTTCGATAGATTAATTAGTTAAGAATCTTTCTATGAACAATTTAAGGTCTTTAGGAAACTTATTTAATTAAAAATCAAAATTAACAATACATATAGTCTTATGGAGAATACGTCAATTTGATGTAACAATTACACATTTGTTGTTATAATAAATGAAAAAAAATGCCATCAATAGGAAATTTAACTATATTACACATTGAAATTTCGCGAGTGTTTTAAAAAATTTTCAAATTTAATTAGGAAGTTTTAACTTTATGAAAGAAAAAATTACTGGAGGTACTTGCAATGATTTACCTTTTATCTCTGAAATAGCGGCAACGTTGCATTTAGTAGTAATGGCGGGAAATTTAACTATTTTGAATAGTTTTGAATCTATTGGTGCTACATTTACAGAAGCTAGCAATTTATTCAGATGAGTATATTCCAGCCCTGCATGTAAAATTCCTAAAATACATAAAAACATTTATATAGTTACAGATATTATTATTATTATTATATACTTACCTAGCGTAGAGGTTACCCTGATTAAGAAGGCGGTTTCCCCAGGTTGAGGCCCTCTCATTACACTTCGATTGGACTGACTCCTGCGTTTATCCCTAATGCGGATTACTCGGGCGTGTATTTTTTATAATATAATAAGCAATTTATTCAGATTCAGATATCCCATCCTTTTTTTTTTTTTTTTTTATTGGTCTAGCACACGTGCTGCAGGGAAGTCCCTAAAGCGCTCCAGGAGCGGCACGAGTGCGGAAAAAGCGATTAACGTTGTTCTTGAATCGCTGTAAATTGTACTCTGTGGGAAACACAGCGCTGGGCAAATTATTCCAAAGGGATGACGTTCTCCATATAAAAGATTGCTTGAAAAGCGTTGTACGCGGAGTAACAAGCTGAACCTCATACGGATGCGAAGCACCAGCGCGACGTGTATTTCTAACATGCACCGCTTTAGGAGGAATTAAGCGGGCTACATCCTTCGAACACTTTCCATGAAAATACTTGTAGAACAGACTTAAGTCGCCAACCGTTCTTCGATGTTCCAGCGAATCAAGGCCGCCGGTCAATTCCGGGTCCCCAATCAGACGGACCGCTCTTCTCTGAACAGAATCCAACAAATGAAGTGTATGTTTGGGAGCAGTATTCCATAGTTGGTCGAATTTGGGCTTTGTAAAGAATTAACAGTTGTTGTGGGGTGTAAAGCTTTCTGGTTCTAAATAATATTCCCAACTTTTGAGAAGCTCTCCTTGCTATGCCTGCAACATGTTCATGCCAAGACATATTTGCTCCCAAACTAACGCCCAACAAATTGAGCGACGATGCTAGGGGAATGGAGTGCCCCGACATAACTATGTCGGGTTCAGCAACGTTAACTTTTTTAGAAAAAAAACTGCCGCTTGGGTTTTTGTAGCGTTAAATTCCACTTGGTTACTGTCACCCCAAGATAGAATTTCTTCCAGGTCCCTGTTAAGTTGAACGACCTCCTGCTGTCTGCGGATATTCGCCTGAGCAGCCGATGTCCGAGCGTTCAAGGTGAATGAAGAGACAAGCGTACTGTCATCTGCAAAGCTATAGATTGGATTCCCGGTCTTTTCCAGCAGATCGTTAATGTAAATGAGAAAGAGAGTAGGAGACAGTATGGAGCCCTGGAGCACACCAGCGTTGATAGTGAGGGTGTTAGAAAGAAATCCGTCGACCGCCACTCGTAAAGAACGCTCTCTGAGGAAACATGAGAGCCACAAACAGAACCTTTCAGACATACCATAAGAGCGCAACTTAGCCAACAGTCCATCGTGCCAAACACGGTCGATTGCCTTAGATATGTCAAGAGCAACCGCTCGAGATTCTCCAAAGTGTTCAATTGCGTTGTTCCAAACATGTGTTACAGAAGTCAGAAGATCTCCTGTTGATCTATGTTTACGAAAACCATATTGGTGATGGCTAATAATATTGAATCGTTCAAGATATTTTAGAAGATGCTCATTGATAACCTTTTCCATGACTTTCGATATTATTGAAAGCAGTGCAACTGGTCGGTAGTTATTTGGCAAGGTCTTCTTACCTTTTTTAAGTATCGGCTGAACCGTCACACATTTCCAGCAAGACGGAAATATTCCCTTTCTGTAGGATAGGTTAAAAAGTCTACAGAAAACTGGTGTTAGGTCCCTTGCACAGTTTTTGAGAACTATGGCAGGTATTCCGTCAGCGCCAGAAGCCTTCTTGGTGTCTAGCTTCATTAAAATACGCTTTATGATGCGCTGTCTGAAGACAACATCGGGCATCCTTGACTGCAATATGGGAATAGTAGGTGGTGTTTTTCCTTGGAAATCGACAGTAGAATGTGAAGCAAAGAGTTCAGCCAACAAGTTCGCTCTCTCAACAGGTGTGGTTGCAATGGAATTATCTGGCCGTGTGAGTGGTGGTATGGTGGATTTGGTAAAATTTTGACTAACTGCCTTAGCGACTGCCCAAAAGGACCTGGAATTGTTGGGACAAGCGAGAAGTTTGTTTCTAATTCGTTGATTGTGTGCCTCCTTGGTTTCGTCGATAATTCCCTTGCATCTGTTCCGGGCATGAACAAAGATGTTTCGATTTACGGTGTTAGGATTTTCACGCCATTGTCGATAGGCAATATGTTTAGAAGCAACAGCTTCTTTGCATTTTCGGTCGAACCAAAACTTGCCGTTGGAGGAGCATTTCTTCGAAAAAGGGATGTAAGCTTCCATACCAGCCAAAATAACATCGGAGACCTCCCTGGCGCAGTCAGATGGGTTATCGAATCGAAAACAAACGTCCATCCAAGGGAAAGTTCGAAAGTATTCCATGAGATCTTCCCATTTAGCAGATTTGTAGTGCCAAATCTTGCGCGGCCTAGGCGCCTCTCTGTCACTGATTGGCAGGATACTCGATGTCGAAAGCAGTTTATGGTCGGAAGAACCTAAAGGCGGATTTACGGTGACCGTGTAAATCTCCGGATTGGTGGTTAAAAACAGATCCCTGCATGTAAAAACTCCTAAAATACGTCAAAACATTTATATAATTACAGATATTATTATTATTATTTTAAATATAATTACTTATTAATTATTTATCATTCACTTTACAAATTAATTTACTTGTTTAACTTATAATTGTCTAGTGCAGCTTCAGTGTTAACATTATAATGTTCCTTATTACCTTCGATATATGTGTACTGTCTATTGACACCGTGTTGTACGTTAGACATTTATCACACTTTATAGTTAGTAGTGATGCTAGACCACAGCGTTTTTCATTAATAATATAACATAATGAAAGTGTTTCATTACTTGAAGAACATTTCAAGTGTTCTCCAAGTGATCGCGTCAACAATTCGACGACAAATGTCACAGAGGTTAGGAGACTTACTTGATTTTCTGTTCCATTTACCAAAACTTTGTTGGCTTAATCTTTAATTGTATACAGCCTTAATAACGCGTTTTCGTTTCCACATAAAATTTTTTTTACCATTTTTATTAATATTTGTTGAGCTTATATTTTTATCCATTTTTTTTACTTGTTTATATCAGCTGATTACAATAACTACAAAATTAAATATATCTACAGTCCCTGGCCAAATTATTAGACACACTGCAAGATTTCATGTAAAATATTAATTACCGAGTGATATTGTACCGTTTTATTATTTTAAATTGATTTGTTTTTTATTTTTATATTATCCAATCAATTACCTATTTATTTGACATAAATAAAACAGCATTAATTTAGAAAAGCATAAGTTTATTAAGTTTTAAAGAAAAGTGAAATTAATGTTAGTAAAAGTCAATATTTAGTTGAGCCACCTTTAGCCGCTATCAAAGCTTTAATTCTGCGCGGCATGCTATCAATGCAAGATTGTACTGTCTCCTGCATTTGAGGATGATGATTCCACACATGAATAATCTTTTCTAGGAGCTGGGTTTTGTTGGTAATTGCATCTTTAGCCACTTCTCTTTTCATCAGCTCCCACACATTTTCAATGGGGTTCATATCAGGGCCAATCCAACAGAGGGATATTTTTTTCTGCCAAAAAAGCTTTAACAGACCGAGCAGTGTGGCAGGGAGCTCCATCTTGCATGAAAGTGAATGGTTCCCCATTTGGAAACCATTCTCTGAGCTGCGGAATCAACCGATTTTGTAATACTTCTTTGTACTGATCTTGCCTCATTATTCCTTTGACGACGTACAAACGTCCATTGCCCTTGCCGCTGATGATTGACCAAATCATCACTTTGGTGGGATGTTTAACCGTCGGGACGACACAATCAGGATGAAACTTTTCTCCATGACGACGACGCACATACTGAGCTTTATTCTGCAAAATTTCGAATGTGCTTTCGTCACTGAAGCAGACCTGTCAAAAATAGGAAAAATATATAAACTTCCATGTTTATTTGCTTTATTTAACTGAAAATGATAATAATGTATCAATTATTGATTAAATTGCTGTATCTTACCGATCTCCAGAAGTCCACATCTTTGCCTTGCCATTGTTTTGGCCCACTTCAGGCGCTTTGCTTTCATTGCAGCTGTTAACTTGGGCTTCCTGGCGGGGCGACAGGCCTTAAAATCTAATTCTTTCAATTTTCTTCGAACAGTGCGCTCAGAAGCATTTACGCTAGCATCCTGGAGTTGTGATTTTATTACCTTTGTGGTAGCAAATCTGTTTTCTACACAAATTTTCTTCAAACATCTCTCTGACCGTGGAGTGAAAATTGGTTTTCTACCGCATCTTTTCTTTCTTTTCGGGCTTAATTCCTTCCCTGACTCAATTTTCTTTTTTATGCGTCGTACACTAGCTTCAGAAACCTCCAATCTTCGTGATATTTCTCGGTTTGTAAATGTTTTCGCAATCACAAGGGCCTTCACTTCAGCTTTTTTACGTGGTGAAAGATCGCCTTTTCTACCCATAATGAAAATAGTCCAATTACTTTTTTTAAAACACTGCATACAAAATAAACTAATAACTGAGTAGTATAAAACTGTTAAACAAACAATCACAGTCCATAAAGCCACAGAAACACGTCCGTACCTGACTCGATTCCGATCGCGATTGATACAGGTTTGTACTTGTTTACGTTCATGTATCACTTTGTCAACACAGTGTTGCCATATGTTAAAAATAAATACAAATATGTAGTCTACAACAATTCTTTTAAATAAAAATCAATAATATTGTAGTTTAAATATACCATTATTTCATAAAACTCTTAAGAAACATAAAATTACTAAAAAAAAATACAGTGCGTCTAATAATTTGGCCAGGGACTGTATATATAAGCATATCAGTAGACCCAACTATAAATTGAGTTACAGCGTTGTCGCTTCGACACACCGGAATTTTAAGATTTTTGATTATTATTTTTTAATTAATTAGCTATTTTTTAACTATTAAAATATTTTTTTTCTATTCTTTTATTTTTTCATATTAGTTGCATTGATAGTTTTTTAAAAATTATGAAATATAATTAATTTTTATTTTCCATATTGTTTTTTCTATCAGTTTGGAGAAAACATCCAAAAGTTAATCCATTCAAGTTAAATTATTTAATAAAATTAAATAAACAATATATAAGACTTATAATAATAACCATCGTTAGTCTTATAATTTTTTTAAATTATTTAATACAAAGCATTTCTAAATGACAAAATTCAAAACTTTTGGTTGAGGCTATCCCACCTCAACCTCCTTAAAAAAATCATATTTTACTTTCGTGAAGATGACAACCTTTATTTCTAACTACTGCCTCACAAATGTTTAAAATTTCAGTTGATTTTATTATTTTTAGTATTCCTACCGAACATTTATAAGATCACTTCGGTGTCTGTCTGTCCATCTGTCTGTCACAGCCGATTTTCTCCTCCCAACCTGAACTAACGGCGACGCTGGAATTTTTATTAGTATTGTATAAATAATAAGTTTGCATAAAAAAATTACGTCAATGTCCGAAGACCACCGAACTGTAATACGCGAAAGTAAAGCGAAAATAAACTAACACTGAAGAAAGTTCTAGAATACCCTTTAAAAGCAGGAGATCGACGTAGTTCTAAAAAGCCGATAAAGCAGATTTTAATTCCCTGTGCCGGTAATTTTAAGCTGTAAAGTACATTTACCTCCATACAAATTTTGTAGATTAAATTTAGTACGTATTTTCTTGGGGAGAACAAGCTACTATAGACAAAGTCGGGGTCATAAATTGATCTATGTAAAGACCAGTTACTCGGTCACATACATACAAATATGTTTAAAAATCCCTACAAACTTACTATTTTTAAACTGATACTGCGTAGAGGGGCAAGTCTTACGTTATTTTTTTTTAAAAAAATCATGAATAATATACCATTTTAACGGAAAAGTCACAGGTGAGGTTCCGAGATGTACCACACGTTTCCCCTCTAAAGGCAAAGAATGAAATATATGTTAATATTAAAGGGTCTAACATATAATAATATCTCATTTTTTAAAAAAGATATTTAAAAAAAATACAATTGAGAAGTAAGTAGTAATCTATATTTAAAAGTTAGAAAATACCCTTTTAAAACAAACGTCGCAAATAACTGTTTTGTAAGCGGTAGAAATCGAACTGTTCTCTTAACTCAAGTTTTGTATTGATGTTTAAGCCACCCTAAATAGACGGCATTGACACCGTCTCTATTACCGTTCTTTATATCAGGATTATAAATATCTTTTAGTACACATCATAGTTATTTTTAGTGTTCCGTACAGAACATTTATAAGATCACTTCGGTGTCTGTCTGTCACACCCAATTTTTTCTCCGAAACTATTTGACATAGAAAGGTGAAATTTGGTAATAATATAGAAATTGATGGCCTCATCAGAGCCATGTAGTTTTGAGAATTAAATTTTGACTTAAGGGGTTAGTTTTGGGGGGTGAAGTCGTAAGTGAAAAAAAAATTTTTTTACTAGGTCATCGAGTGTGGTATCAAATGAAAGCTTGTGAAAACACGAGTAAAAAATATATATATAATATTATACTTGCGCGCAGTTTTCTTCGTATTATTTTTAAAAATTCGCGAAAAATCGCTGTCCCGGACCTTATCTCAAAAAGTACTTATCAAAAAATTTCGAAAAAATTCTGGAATATTTCTCCACGGGGTGTAGATTGAACGAAAATTATCACGAGTGCATTACCTGTAATAATTTATCTGGTATATATAAAAAAAAACAAAAATTTCAAGATCATCAGGTTTCAGTAAAGATTGGAAACAAACTTTGTTGAAAACTCATTTGGGGTGTATTTTCTTAAGTCACTGATCATTTTATACCTCTGTGACAATTTTTTTTTAATTTAAAAGCAATCAACGTACAGAACACTAATTGCGCAAGTTCAACTTGCACTTGACCGGTTTTTTTATTTAATGCTCACTCTTCAATTGTTCCGGGGTTCGCCGAAGCAAAATAAGATTTCTGCTTGACTTAACAGCTTTAAATATTCATATTAAACTTTTATTTTAGGTAACTCCCATCCCATGTATTCTTGCTTGCGATTTAATAAATAAAGAAGAAAAGCAAGTAGCATCTACATGTCTCAAAGTGCAACGTCGATTTCTTCAAAAATCGGAAGTTTACCATTTTCTGCAGTTATTTGCTTACAAAATAAATTGTATGGACAACTCTTTTACTGCCAGAGGATTTTTTAAACTAAAGCGATATACTATTCTGTCTGTAGCTAATACGATAGTAACCTATTTTGTTGCTTTGCAGCAAATGTGGGGTAAAAATATGAAGAATCCTTCTATCCCATGAACATTATATGTATATTAGTATCCTTTCTTGTGTAGACGTAAAAAACTAGTTAGTCGTTATAATACAATTATTGAATCTGCAATTCATAGAGTGTTAACAAAAAATTGCTTAACAGAAGTACACTAAATTGCGTCATTATTTTCCCTTTAATTGACTTGATTTAAGAAAAACACTTTTTCTAAGACACGCAAAATTTATTTTTTAAATATTTCTATTAGGTAAGAGGAAAACGCCATTTAAAGACTATAACGGATGAGAAATGAATTTGTACCTAAATTCATCTAATTTTGCCATCCAAACTGCTGATTTTATGCTTGTATATTATCGTGGTGAAGAAGCTTTGTCTTTTTGGACAAATGTTTAAGTTTTTTCTGAATTTCCTCTTTCAAATGATTTAGTAAACTTACTGATCATCAGGGCGCCCCTACTCGAAAACGCTGGTTCTCTCCTATTTGAACAATTCAGATTTCCCTTTCCCACTTCTTAAAGAAAGAGCACTATCTCCATACACTGAATGTAATTCTGCTATAATTTTCGTTTGACGTTTTTTTTTTTAAAATTAAGGAAATTTATCGGAACATTATCCTTAAATTTACACCCCGTTAATAAGCTTCACCTTTCAATAGATGCTAAAAATAAATCAAGCTCTAGATCGTCATCAGCTTCATACTTATATATTTCTTTTACTGCTATCAATCGAAATAATATTCAATTTTTTACATAATGTTTTTGTTTATTTGCGGCTTGAAATTATTTACCAACAAATTATACATATTAATTTTCTACAATGTAAAGTGTATTTATTTGGAGTTGATAACATAATTCTCTCATTGTAGATGCAAATACATGTTGGAATGAGCACAAAGAAAAAGAGGTTTCTTAGGCATTTTACTGAATTTTGCTACCTGATTTGAATTATTTTTAAGGGTGCACCCTATTTTAGGCAGAAAACCTCTGGTATACAATAGAGTCATAAAATGTAAGTAAGGGTTTATCGGTAGTATAGCCGTCCGAGCATGCTTTTAGTGTTTAATAAATAAAATTATCTTAAAAATAAAGTTATAGAAATATAAGATTTATTACCAAATTTTTTTAATCTATAGCTCTATGTATATATACAATTCATGATATATAAGTACTTTAATTACACACAAAAACATTCATCTTCAAAATCTGAAAACTCGATTTCTCTTAAATTGATAATTAAAGGTTCTATTTCTACAGTTTCTTCGATGTATTCGTCAAGTTTCCACATTTTATTTTCTTCTTCTATAACATGTCGAATGGCATTTTTCCAATTATACTTTTTGATTCTCTCTGTTCCAGCGAGTTATAATTGCCTTACGTCTTGAAGATTGAACGTGATATTTTTTCTTGCAACGAAACCTTTCATTTATGCCCAAATTAGTTCTATGGGATCAATTCGCAATGATATAGAGGTAATCTAAGCATTTTGATATTCCGTTCCTTTGCCATCTCATCGACTGCGTTATTTCTTGAACTGTGCCTTATTTTGTTTCGCAATGTTGAGAAGTTCCGATTATAACATATCATCTTTATGTTTGAGATTTTTGTTTCTTATCCATTGAAGAATATCCGCTTTCTTCCATGAATTTGTCGGAAGACGTTCTAATAATCGAGAATGGTATGGGACATTGTCTAATACTATAACTAATTCTGCTAGTATACATGCTATCATTTGTTGGAAGTAATCCTCAAAAACATCGGCCGTCATCTCCTCATGGTAATCTTTAGTTGACTTTGATTCGAGTTCCAACAAGCCACCGTCGAGAAATCCGTTTTCACCACCAATATATACTATAATTAGCCTACGACCTTTTCCTGAAGGGGGTTGTAATCTAGTTGACCAACCTTCCATAAAAGCTTGTTTGGCACTCTAAATGTTTTTGTCAATCCAGAATTTTTTTCACTGTGTGTCCCTCATTAACCCAAGTCTCATCTAAATAAAACATATTTCTTTCTTCGTCTCGAAATTTTCTGTTTGCTCGTATATATTCTATTCCCCAACAAATTATTTCTATTTTATCGATAAGAACAGATTTTGTATTGTTTTTTCCCAACAAAAGTTTAAATTATGAAGGATTTTCCATCCATAATTTCCATTTTTTAAAATCTGGTAAGTCCTAGTCTCTCTGACTTCTTGTAAAACTTTATGTAGTGTAGGTATTTCTTTCTTAATAAAAAAAAATTATGTAGGTTTCTTCTTATTGCGTTTTTAAAGTCTTCATCTACCTCTAAGGGCTCCTTTCCTTTGTGATTCTGAAGTTCGTTGCAAGGACCGCGTTTTCTTTCTTTTAGAAATCTATAAATAGTTGCCAATCCAACTCCCGTCATGTTGGCATAGGTTTCCACAATTTCATGGACTTGGCTTGTTGGCTATTGATGCACTAGGACATCGTGGAGGTTAAGCATCGCTGTTTTTCTCGCACGCAAAATGCAAATTTACTGACTCAATTATGTGAATTTAAAAAATCACGTAAATCGGATAAGTAGTTCTCCAGTGATAAGCGCGCTAACGGACAGACAGACAGACAGAGAAACGCCGCTTTTTATATATTATAAATATAGATATTCTTTGCTACATGATATTGTTCCATATTTAATGGTTAAGGCAGTGTATTGCAAGAAAACGCGCTAGCGGCAAACTTTTTTTCCGACTTGATTCACTATTATCGTCACTACTTATTCCTTATGTTACCTAACGTAATAAAATGTAGCCTATAAGCTGGCCAGAGAACATATGTATGCATGTTTTAAAAAAAAGCACGTAAATCAGATAAGTGGTTCTCCAGTGATAAGCGCACTAACGGACAGACAGAGAGACGTTGCATTTTATATATATTATAGATATAGATATGCTAATCTTAATAATAACACAGGCCGACAAAATATGCTACATGATATTGTTCCATATTTAATGGTTTAGGCACCGTATTGCAAGAGAACGCCCTAGCACCAAATTTTTTTCCAACTTGATTCACTATTATCGTCACTGCTTATTCCTTATGTTACCTAACGTAATAAAATATAGTCTATAACCTGACCAGAGAACATATGTATGTTTTAAAAAAAGCACGTAAATCAGATAAGTGGTTCTCCAGTGATAAGCGCACTGATATTAAAGATTTTACGTCTATCTCTCTGACTCCGCGAAGTTTGACCGGGGCAAAACTGAAAGTTGAAGCCATCGCTGTTCTAATTTGAAGTAAGCATATTATAGGTTTTTGCTTTATTTTTATACTTACACAGAATATTTTTATTCCGTACTTAGATAATTAGACACCTACCTACCGATAAGTAGTACTTTGGTTAATTATATTCCAATAACTGTTCAAATCTCAAATAATTTTATTGTACCTATTATCATTAAGCTTTATAACACTGTAGATTTCTAGTTCTTCAGAATTGTTAATTGTACTCGTTTAGATCTTTATCATATCAAGGAGATTTTTAGTTTCATCATTTACTCATTAAAATAAACTTTGAAATGCGTTGATTTGTATAGCTTATTGTAAAGTTTAGAAAGCATGTAATAAAATATTTTTTTAGAAAAAGGTCGCACTGTTGTATAGAGATAGAAAACAAAGATGATTAAAACTAAAAATGCAAATAATGGATAGAGAAATTTCGGACGCTTATAGTTTATGGCATTTTAATGTTTATAACCCATGTTGTGTCCTATCAACTCCAAACAAACGGACTTTAGTAGATTATTTTTCTACAATTTTGTGGCGTTATTTTCACAAAAAAATGTAGCTGCCTCGAAAGTATATCTTAGTGCATTCTTTTATGTAAACTTTGAGATACTATCAGTTATTATATACTAAATTACTTTATATAAAAGATAACGCAATTTTACAGATAATATATATGGACTACACACAATAACACACATAAATTTAGCCATTTTATACTACTATTGTGCACACATATAGCCTAAAACTGTCTGTTTGTAAAATGTGTATTAAGGTGATATATAATAAATTGAGAGTTTTATAGCATATTTCGTTCAATTATTCAATACCTTTGTTCATATTTATTTATTAAATGGAAAAGAAAACCAGAATTTTCTTTTATAATAAAGTTAATAAATAGTGGGAACCACGTATTCTTATTTTACCTTGGAACACCTAGAAATCCACGCTTTATTTCCTGATGGCCAAATATAGTAATTGTAGTGCCTTTTCTAACCGTAGAATAAAAAGTAAACAGCTGACTTACCGCTTACTATCGTTAAGAAATATCTTCAAATTTATTTCTACAACGTTTGAGGCGTTGGAATTTAAGCCAGATTTTTTTAGTTGATATTTTGTTAGGTACTGCTGAAAATTTTTTTTTAGAACATGATATAAAATTTTTATTTTAGTTTCCATTTTTTATCTCTGCTTATATCTTTTAACACCACATCAAAAAAGCTAATTTTTAATTTACAAGGTCAATTAGCTTTTTAATTTTTTTTTATCGTTCACCTCCCCGCCTTAGTGTTCCGTACGGAACACCTATGACTTCAGTGTTTGTCTGTCACACCCAATTTTCTCCGACACTATTTGTCATAGAAAGTTGAAATTTGGTAATAATTTAGGAATTGATGGCCTCATCAGTGCCATGTAGCTTTGAAAGTTAAATTTTAATTTAAGGGGTTAGTTTTGGAGTGTGAAATCGGAAGTGAAAAATTTTTTTTTTTACTAGGTCATCGAGTGTGGTGTCAAATGAAAGCCTATGAAAACACGAGTAAAAAATATATACATAATGTAATACTTACGCACAATTTTCTTTGTGTTATTTTTAAAAAATCGCGAAAAATCGCTGTCTCCCCCCTAACTAGAAAAGTACTGATTAAAAAATTTTGAAAAAATTCTGGAATATTCTCTACGGGGTGTAGATTGAACGAAAATTATCACGAGTGCATTACCTTTAATAATTTATCTGGTATATAAAAAACAAAAATTTCAAGGTCATCAGTTTTCAGTAACGATTGGAAACAAACTTTGTTGAAAACTCATTTGGAATGTGTTTTGTGAAGTCACTGATCATTTTATACCTCCGTAACAATTTTTTTTTTTATTTTAAAAGCAATCAACGTACGGAACACTAATTGTGCATGTTCAACTTGCACTTGACCGGTTTTTTTTTATATATAAAGATATTGGCGAGGATGTCGTAATACCCCTTACCGTTGTCCGAAACATAAATTTTTGTATTTCACAGCGTATTTTAGGCAACGCGGTAGTGCTGCCACGGACGTTATTGCATTCTGTAAACAACTAGATACTACTTATGTATTTGATCAGGCCAAATATATTTAAATAAATAAGTATACGGACTGGCTAGGATTGGAACCCGAGGCCTTCTGCACCGCAAGCAAAGTCAAAGTTAAAAATCTCTTTATTATTTGAAAAATTGCCCCACAAAAAAAAAAGTGGGGTATACTTTTGATGCGATATATCAGATCCGTAGTATTTTTGCCCGCTGATCACGAATCTGACGTCAGAATATCGCCATCACATCTCAATTTTTTTCTAACCTCAAAAAATAGGTAAAAATTAGTAAAAATTAAGAAAAATATACTCCTAAAAAATTGATTCAAGCTTTTTCATGAATCCAAAGATGTATTAATATGTATTCGGACACGCTAAGCTAATATTCATCGGTTGGATTAAGCCATACAGTTCTGTTTTCTTTCTAACCTCAATAAATCAGACAGATATAGTGCTTCTCGAATGCAAAAACGAATTCAAATTAAAATTCAACCGATTCTTACCAAATTTGGTATAAGGGAGTTTTTTGGGTTGCTGATCATGAATCTGAGGTCGGATTTGCAAAATTCAAAATGGCGGATCCAAGATGGCGGACAAAATTTTTGAAAACCAACCGATTCCTACCAAATTTGGTATACAGTTAGGGAATCCTCAAACCTGATACTCTTAAACCCTAAACCCTGAAACCTTAGACTCCCACACCCTGTAACCTCAAAAAATAGACCTCAATAACCCTGTAACTTTAAAAATGAGACCCAGTAAATTCAAAACCAGGACTTTTAAACCATTGTTACTCTCAAATAGTAGACCCTTAAGCCCTAGAATTGCGAAGGTTAGACCCGCGCCTAACTTTCCTTTTTTTGGCTGTATCTTGTTCTTTTTTTCCGCGAATGACCTATTCAAAGGCTTTCTGCCCAAACGCTTTTGAGGATTTGTTTCTCTTTTTAGCGACCAGCAATAGTCCGCTAGCATATGGTCATCCCATCGTCCTTGATACCGATTTTCTATGATTTTCAGATCTTGGTGAAAACGTTCCCCTTGTTCCTCACTGTAATCACCAAGATTATAATCTTGTGAGGAGCAAGGGGAACGTTTTCACCAAGATCTGAAAATCATAGAAAATCGGTATCAAGGACGTTGGGATGACCATATGCTAGCGGACTATTGCTGGTCGCTAAAAAGAGAAACAAGTCCTCAAAAGCGTTTGGGCAGAAAGCCTTTGAATAGGTCATTCGCGGAAAAAAGAACAAGATACAGCCAAAAAAAGGAAAGTTAGGCGCGGGTCTAACCTTCGCAATTCTAGGGCTTAAGGGTCTACTATTTGAGAGTATATGGTTTAAAAGTTCTGGTTTTGAGTTTATTGGGTCTCATTTTTAAAGTTACAGGGTTATTGAGGTCTATTTTTTGAGTTTACAGGGTGTGGGAGTCTAAGGTTTCAGGGTTTAGGGTTTAAGAGTATCAGGTTTTGAGGATTCCCCAACTGTATACCAAATTTGGTAGGAATCGGTTGGTTTTCAAAAAATTTTGTCCGCCATCTTGGATCCGCCATTTTGAATTTTACAAATCCGACCTCAGATTCATGATCAGCAACCCAAAAAACCCCCGTGTACCAAATTTGGTAAGAATCGGTTGAATTTTAATTTGAATTCGTTTTTGCATTCGAGAAGCACTATATCTGTCTGATTTATTGAGGTTAGAAAGAAAACAGAACTGTATGGCTTAATCCAACCGATGAATATTAGCTTAGCGTGTCCGAATACATATTAATACATCTTTGGATTCATGAAAAAGCTTGAATCAATTTTTTAGGAGTATATTTTTCTTAATTTTTACTAATTTTTACCGATTTTTTGAGGTTAGAAAAAAATTGAGATGTGATGGCGATATTCTGACGTCAGATTCGTGATCAGCGGGCAAAAATACTACGGATCTGATATATCGCATCAAAATTATACCCCACTTTTTTTTTTGTGGGGCTGTGATTAGCGTCACTGCTTATTCCACGTAAATCGGACAAGTGGTTCTTGAGTGCTAAGTGCCCTAACGAAGAGACAAACCGAGAGATGTTGCGTTTTATGTATTATAGATTTTATTTTGAAGAATATTAAGTTAAGAATTAAAAAAAAAAAACATAAATATACATTATACAAATCATTATTATTATTATATAACCTGGTCAGAGAAAATATGTATGAATTAAAAAATAACACGTAAATCGGATAAGTGGCATTTTATATATATATATATATATATATATATATATATATATATATATATATATATATATATATATATATAACATATATATATATATATATATATATATATATATATATATATATATATATATATATATATATATATATACATATATATATATATATATATATATATATATATATATATATATATATATTCCGCACACGTGTCGCTCCTGTAGCGCTTTAGGGACTTCCCTGCAGCACGTGTGCTAGACCCATAAAAAAAAAATATATATTATAGAAGATTATAGATAACCTGGCCAGAGGACAAATGTATGAATTAAAAAAAACCTGTAAGTTGGATAAGTGATTCCGAAGTCATAAGTGCACTATCGGATAGACAGACAAACCGAGAGATGTTGCATATATCATGTTGTGTAGTGTATTGCAAGAGAACGCGCTAGCGACAGACTTTTTTTTCCGATTTGATTAATTATTATCGACACTACTTATTCCTTATGTTACCTAACGTAATAAAATATATCCTATAATCTGGCCAGAGAATATATGTATGTTTTAAAAACAACACGTAAATCGGATAAGTGGTTCTCGAGTGATCGGCGCACTAACGGACAGACAGACAGAGAAACGTTGCATTTTATATATATTATAAAAGATTATAGATAACCTGACCAGAGAACAATTATATGAATTTAAAAAATCACGTAAATCGGATAAGTAGTTCTCCAGTGATAAGCGCGCTAACGGACAGACAGACAGACAGAGAAACGCCGCTTTTTATATATATTATAGATATAGATATTCTTTGCTACATGATATTGTTCCATATTTAATGGTTTAGGCAGTGTATTGCAAGAAAACGCGCTAGCGGCAAACTTTTTTCCGACTTGATTCACTATTATCGTCACTACTTATTCCTTATGTTACCTAACGTAATAAAATGTAGCCTATAAGCTGGCCAGAGAACATATGTATGCATGTTTTAAAAAAAAGCACGTAAATCACATAAGTGGTTCTCCAGTGATAAGCGCACTAACGGACAGACAGAGAGACGTTGCATTTGATATATATTATAGATATAGATATGCTAATCTTAATAATAACACAGGCCGGCAAAATATGCTACATGATATTGTTCCATATTTAATGGTTTAGGCACCGTATTGCAAGAGAACGCCCTAGCACCAAATTTTTTCCAACTTGATTCACTATTATCGTCACTGCTTATTCCTTATGTTACCTAACGTAATAAAATATAGCCTATAACTTGACCAGAGAACATATGTATGTTTTAAAAAAAGCACGTAAATCAGATAAGTGGTTCTCCAGTGATAAACGCACTGATATTAAAGATTTTACGTCTATCTCTCTGACTCTTTCCCTCTTACTCTCTTTTCTTTACTCGTCTGTTCATTCCCTCTTCCTTCTCACTCTTTCTTGTGTTTATTTTACAATATTTACATGTTTTGATATTTACAATTTTACAATTCCTATGTATTTTTATATACATATAGATTGGGTTTATTGGGATCTTACCTATTCAATACGGTGTCTGTCATAAGCATTTGTGTAAATTAATGTTACATATTTTCTTAAAAATGTATATCGAAATTTTTAGTTTTCGTGAAAAAAAAAAAAAAAGACTTTTATGCTGTGTTTACAATTGTGAAAATTGCCTGCAAAAGGTTCTACTAGATAAATAAAATTATTTATTTTTATTTGTTTTTTTTTTAAAAAATTTGTGTGCGTCAAACAAAAATTTTTATTAGATAACATTTATCAAATTTTATTTTGTATTCATTCAAAATCATAAATACTTAATAAAAATTAAAGTCCGAAGTGAATTTGATTTGAAACCGGGTAAAATTTTCTGATTCGAATAATTCCAATACCTCATTACGTTTCACTTTCAAGGTACCAGTCCAGGTTAAAACACTGTAAAAAATTAATTTTCATACAAAAATTGAAACGTAAATATTAGACATTTATATGTTAGAATCTTACCGGTAATAATACAAAAAGTTGCGAGGATATGTTTGTATTTTTCACCTTCACCCACTTTACAAGAGCATTTCATATATAAAATTTCCCCTGTTCTACTGTTGAATGTGCCATTTATCTCAAACACTACTGTTCGCAGTTGGGCATGTTACTTGAATTTTCGTTATGTTGGGCGCGATAGTTTTGTCATCGATTATTCCACACTCAAAATTTGATTTTATGGTTTTACGCCGAGTGTGAAATTCCTTTGGGCAGGATTTGTACTGGCCCATTTGCAAACATTGCCAATTATTCATAATATCTTAATAATAACACAGGCCGACAAAATTTGGCCAAATCTTTTACCCAAAAACCAGAATATACTTTTCCGAAGGTTTTTGATGCTGTGAATTCGAATCCGAGGTCAGAATTTCTCTGATGGCTCCGGTTTTCGAGATATTCTAACCTAAATGTGCGAATATCACGGTTTTTCGACATATTTGAGGTTATGTTACATCGAAAGGTTTTTTTTTTATCAAACCATGAAGCCCGAAAGAACTACTCTTCCTCTTCAAAACGCATTTAGATTTGTCCGGATATCTTTTTTCATGTTTGAGAAATCGTATGTTGAAATTACATATTTCGACTTATTTCGAGATTTTTGGAAAATGAAAGGCATCGAATAAACACAATTCTTTGACGCATTAACTTTGAACTTAATTTGAAACATCCTTCACTATAAATGAACAATCGTTACAAAAGTTAATTCAACGAAGAGTTATATTTATTCGATCTGTTTCATTTTCCAACTATCTAGAAATAAGTTCAACTACTTGATTTCAACATACGATTTCTCAAAGATAAAAATCCAGACACGTTTTGAAGAGGAAGAGTAGTTTTTTTGGACTCCATTAATGATTCATAAAAAAAATACCTTTCGATGTACCATAACCCCAAATATACCGAAAACCAGTGATTTTCGAACTTTTAGGTTAAAATATCTCGAAAACCGGAGCCATCAGAGAAATTCTGACTTCGGATTCGAATTCAGCGCGTCAAAAACCTTCGGAAAAGTATATGTTGGTTTCTTGGTAAAAAATTTGGTCTGTGTAATCAGAGTAATCTCCGACCACAGGTAAAATCCCAACATATTTTGCCTATATTTACTTGCTTACATTATAACTAATTTAAACTGATTATGATTTTGTTTTATTTTAAACATTGAGTCTTCAAAATAAATCAGTAATTTTGAATACAGTAGTTTATGCTTTGGATTGTAAGCCTCACGCGTTGTAGTTAAGTTGTGGGTCAGTACTGATGCTTGTATTTTGTAACTATAGAGTTTGTCAAATATCTTTATTATGTACATATTTATGTTCTGTACGTTTGTTAGGTCATGTAAGTCGTTAATTCTAGTGTAGCGTCTCGCGGAGGGTACACAACGAAACATTCTGTTTACATTCTTTATATTTTGGCTCCTCTGATTTGCGCCAACAAATTGGAACGACATACATGAACACAGGTCTTATAATTTGTTTGTATATTGTCAACTTATTTTGAAAACTCGCCTGAGAATTTAATGTTAATAAAGCATATAAATTTTGCATGGAGCACGAAGGCTTTTTGTAGTTGACATGCAAGTGGAATTTAAGTCTTGTATCAATATGTCATTAATTTTAATTGGGTGATTTATATTAAAGTTTGTGAACTTTTTTGTGCACCACAAGCAAGTACTACGCTACGGAGCCATGGGCCGATAATTTACTTAGACCAATTAATTCTTGTGAGATGCAATAAAACTAACTTGCGCGAAACCTCTCAAAATAGCTGGACATGTTAGTCAGAGTTCAGAATAAAGCTGAGTATCGTGATAAAACATTTTTATTTCAAATATTGGGCTGCGGCCCAGATAGAAATTGAAATGGACGAAGCTCACGGGGACTCTGCAAAAGCACTCAGGTCAATTTATTACTGGAAAAATAAGTTTAAACGGGGCCGTACGAACCCTGCAGATGCTGCACGTTCAGGACGCCCGAGTGAGGTTTCCTCTGAAGAACTGCTTGATAAAATTCATGTATGTAGTTCTAAAAATGAAAAAGCGGAGTGCGCGATGAGAGCTGCGTGTATTGACTTCAGACCAAAAACACACGAGGAAGGGTATCTCAAAATCGTATTTGGAAAAGTCGCAGCGTAATCCGAAGGACTTCTGGCGTCGTTTCGTAACTTTAGATGAGGCGTGGATCCACCCCAAAGACAAAACGGCAGTCCAAACGGTTGATACCGAGTTGCGGTAAGGGTCCGTGAAAAGTAATAAAAAGTTTCGAGTTACGGTACAGACCTTTTTCAAACCCAAATTGACGGCCGAGTTGCGGTCCGTCACAGGCAGGTATAGAGCTATAAGTATGCAAGTTATGTGTGAAAATTAAATGCAAAAGACATATTTCAGTAATTACTATATTTGTAAGACATGCATTTGACAGATGTTATAGCATCGATTTCTTTATGGACATATTGAATTATCTTATTTTCTAAAAATGCTGAATCGTACCTATTAATTGAACACTTTGGTGCACTGGTTTGTACAGCGTTGATTTTCACGTATGTTTCAGTCTGAAAACCCTTGATGACTTCTAAAAATTCATGAAAATTCGGATGAGGCGAACGACTATCCTTTGCAAATTTTGAATGAAAAGCCTCAATCCCGTTTTTAGTTCTCCAAACGCTGGCGTCGAGCGCGGCCCAAAGGGATGTATGGAAAGAGCACTATCTTCGACGTAGTTTTCAACTATGTAGTCAGCAAACCATGTTACTTGTGGGAGGACTGACTAATTTTCTAATAATTGGATGAAAACATCTCCCACGTGATCGGCAGGAAAAAAAGTTAGCCCGAACGTGTGGTGAAGCCATTTTCCCATGGGAGAATTTTTATCTTTGTATTCTCTAGTTAATCCTAGATTCTGAATTTTTCTCCACCAGCATTCCCCTAAATGCATCCCACAAGCGTTGTCAATGGAAATTCGGTTGAAACCGCACCGTAAATAGCGCGTTCAAAATCTGACACGACCTTTGTAGGCGAGAAGACTTTGGTAGTGCAGTTCTTGTTTGTGCACACCCAGCACATCTCTTCTGTCGATTTTAAACGGCGATATTGACCGCGACTACTTGCCGATTTGTCGATTACCGCAACTCGGATGAAAGGCAGGTCAAAATATTTACAACCTTCTAAAGGCCATTAGGCGGACCGCAACTCGGTATCTACGGCAGTGGGTCGACGAAGGTGAAAATGCAACGAAAAAATCAAAAACAGTTTTATCGGCGAGAAAAGTGATGGCAGCTATTTTTTTTTTAGGGAACTCGGAGGAGATCATCATGATTGGCTATTTGGATAAGACCGGCTTTTATTACACAACGTTATTGATTTGCATAGTGAGTTAAAGCAGAAAATTGCTCCTTCACCAGGACAATACGACTGCTCACACATTTACCGTTGCAATCGCAAAAGTACACGACTTAGGTTTCGAAATCGGTCCCCACCCACCCTATTCCCGAGATTTGACCCCAAATAGCTTTTTTGTTTTCTAACCTCAAAAATTAACTGAGGGGAAGAAATTTTTCTCGAAATAAAAGGTTATCTATGCTGTAAACGAATATTATGCACAATTCGAAACAATTTTTTTTTGAGGGAATAAATCAACTGGAATCTCGCTGCACCAAATATATTGAGCACAATGGAGATTATGTTGCGAAATAAAATTTTGCCTTTGCAAAAAAATATTATTTACCTGGTTTCTTACAACACTTGTCAATCCACCGACGTAAGTTTTACTAATTCTGATAATAAATATTGTTATTAACGACCTAGAAAAATAAGGTACTCGTGAAACAATAGTTATTATTCAAAAAATTTCTTAATTAAATTGAAAGATAAATAACATAAATGTTTTAAAATTTTTTTGAACATAATTATCTGCAGTGCAGAAACAGGCACAATCGCCTACCAACCATAAGCTGACCTCTTGCACTAGGTTATTTTTAGTGTTCCGTATGGAACACTTATAAGATCACTTCGGTGTCTGTCCGTCTGTCTGTCACACCAGATATTCTCCAAAACTATTTGACATAGAAAGTTGAAATTTGACACTAATATAGTAACTGTTGGAAGCATCAGAGCCGTGTAGTTTTGAAAGTTAAATTTTGACTTAAGAGGTTAGTTTTTGGTGGTGAATCGAAGGTGAAAAAAAAAATTTCACTAGGTCATCGAGTGGGGTGTAATACTTGCGTACACTTTTCTTCGTATTATTTTTAAAAAATAGCGAAAAATCGCTGTCCCCCCTTTATCTCGAAAAATACTGATCAAAAAATTTTGAAAAAATTCTGAAATATTCTCCATGGAGTGTAAATTGGAAATGAACTTTATTGAAAAGTTATTTGGGGTGTGTTTTGTGAAGTCACTGATCATTTTATACCTCCGTAACAAAATTTTTTTATTTTAAAAGCAATCAACACTAATTGTGCAAGTTCAACTTGCACTTGACCGGTTATTTTAACTTTCATCCTGTTGATCTTGTTTAAAGTTCAATTCTCTTATATTCGGAAGCATCAATATAAAATGCACTGAAGCTTCCGTATTTTTAACAAATGCAAATTGTGCAAACTCAAGAGCACGAAAACAAACTCCATGATGAAAATTACATAACGGAATAATGACTCTATTTATTTATGATGATAGCAATAAATGATCTAGAATTAAGCAAATTAGCATCAAGCAGTAGTAAAGGCCACAAAATTTTACCTACATTTTACCTGTAATGCAGTAGTTCAACAAGTTTATTGGAATATTATTGGGCAATCTCTTAATGCAATAGAAAAACGACCCTTTTTTTGTTGTATATCGTAAAATAATATTTTATAATTAAACATTATTAATTGAGAAATATACAATTGAGGAAGTCAAACAACAATGAAAAAAGTATTACCAATCTCCTGTCTCCGACATGCTTGAGAAACTATCAATGTCCGTCTCATTTGAATTTACATGTATAATTAACAACAATGGCATTCACTGGCATGTCCACAGCCCACATTTTATCTTCCACCGTCAATACAGGCTCGACGCATTTTCGCCAATTTTCTTCGGAAACATTAGATATGGCATTCTGAAAAAGGTTGTGTACGTTTGCTAATTTATAGATCATATTGTTCCTGGCGACTTTACCTTTAACCTCTGCCTATATAAGTTCTATCGGTTTGAGCTCGCAATGATATGCGATAATTAACCTACGTCCCTTACTAGATGGCGGCTTAAGACCAGTAGAAAGACCTTCATTAAATGCTTGGCGAGCTCTTTTGATATTCTCATCTTGCCAAAATTTCTTGACTGTGTACCCTTCGTTTATTCACATCTCATCTAACTAATATATCCTTTTTCCTTCAGAGAGAGCTTTTCTAACTTTCCTTAAATAGTCTCTTTCTTTCACATTTTTTCCAGTAAAAATTCATACCTCTCAACACACTCTATAGTTTTACTCTACTCATTTTCGGTATTTCTTGGTGACTTGTCGCAGCCTGCAGGATATTATCCAAAGTTGGAATTCTTTTTTCCATAAAAAAGTCATGAACAATACGCCTTACTGCTGGTCTTGTGTTGTCTGTCAGCTGAAGTTCTTTTCTGCCTAGTCTCTTTTTGAGGAGTCTATACCCCCGTCCTTTTCTTCTCTTAAAATTGTGTAAACTGTGGCTTTACCAACTCCGATCATTAAGGAACATTTTGTTACACTCACTCATAGTTTCGCTCGTTTTTAACGTAGTCAAATACATTTTTAACTATACGCTTTTCATTATAAGTTAGCTGCACGAACTTTTGGTGTTTCGCTGGAGAAGACATTTTGTTAACACACTAACTGATTTGTCACTAAATGGCTTGACACTTGGGCATGCTGCTATAAATATGTATTTATAGTTGGGACAACAAGAAGGTATGTAAATAAAATGATTTAATCGGCAATAAAACTTCGTTACAAAAGAGCATTGTTACCTTACCTGTTACCACTCCATTGGCATTTTTATTAGTTTAAAATAAATAGTATAGTTATATATATGGTTATATATATATATATATATATATATATATATATATATATATATATATATATATATATATATATATATATATATATATATATATGTATAAATATAATAATAAATGTTAATCATTTATTAGTTCCAAGAATAACAATAGTTATAAACACAGAATGGTATGGAACATTGTACAAAGAACAAATTGTACACCTTTTGGATATAACTAAAATTACACTTCTCAATTACAAGATCTGTTTTATATCTAGTTTCATAATTATGTCTGTTTTGCGCATTTTCAAAGAGATCCTTATTAATACGAACAAACATAAAGGAGTCCAATATATACATACTAGTTAAAGTTAAAAGGGATTTACTGACAAAGACATTCCTACAGCTTTTACGATAATGCATCTTGAAGGTAGCTCTGATACATTTTTTTTGTAATTTAAAAATTTTGTCTACTTGGGGAGAATTTCCCCAAAAAATCAAACCATACCTAAACCCGGACTGCACGTAAGCATAATAGGCCGTCAAGGCAACATCAACGCCCACATTATTTGATAAAATTCTCAGTGCATAACAATATTTGGAGATACCGGCTCGACATTCTCCACATGCTGTCTCCAATCAAGTTTAGCATCAATATTGACGCCCAGCAAAGACAGATGCTGAGATGTTTGAATATCACTACCCTTGTAAGGAAACATGAGAAAATGACCAACCCTCCTGCCAAAGACCAGACACTGTGTTTTGGAAACATTCAGTAGAAGGTCATGGGTTGTAAAATAATGATCTAGAATTTCACAGGCTCTCCCCACATCAGCAACTATCTCTTGTGGAGTGTCACCACTAAAGATCAGGGTTGTGTCCGCATATAGAACTGTAAACTTTCCTGTAATGTTAGGCAATTCGTTTGTATAAAGTATATAAAGCAGCAGGCCTAAAATAGATCCCTGAGGTACACTCCTCGTAACAGCGACCCTGAAAAGACCTGTCATAATTATCAGTCTCCATCACTTGCTGAGTGCGATTTTTCAACTAGGAGGCGATTAACTTTAATGCATTTCCCCTAAAACCCAGGTGTTCCAATTTTATGCATAAAGTCTTATGATTGACACTATCAAAGGCTTTTGACTGATCAATACACATTGCCATAGTTATCTTTCCGCTATTTAGTGAATCCAGAACAGTCGACAATGCCTGATAAATGGCTCTTATGGTGGACTTTCCCTTTATAAAACCGTTTTGATTGGATGCAATCATCGAGTGCCTCTCCAAGAATCCAAGAAATCTCCCATTGATAATCCTCTCAAAGATCTTTCCAACATTAGACAGAAGAGATTTCGGTCTGTAGTTTTTCTCTTTATTTGCTGCTCCTTTCTTATGGATTGACTTAACAATGGCATTTTTTAGGAGATCAGGATATATACCCTGCTCAAAACACAAATTAATGATAAACGACAGTGGCTCTGATATTATTTCTGCAGTTTCTTTAAGTATATGGTAAATTATCATCTTCAACTGTTTTTTTATTATTTAAAGATTTGATTACAGAAAAGACCTCAAGAACCGTCGTTGGCATTAGAAATATAGTATTGAAATTTTTATTTTCCACCGACATCCAGATCATCGTTTATTCTGGGACACGCATTTATAAAGTATTTGTTCAGATGATTTACAATTTTAAAGGGATCGTTAAACCTTTGTGAAAAATTATCAAGAATTGTCTTTGGTGGATGATCGTTTTTGTTATATATTTAACCAAATGCGAAGTCGCTCCAATCTTATTTTCGGCATTATTTATAAAATTAGTTTGTGATTGTTCTTTAGCTTACTTTATAACTACCTTTAACATTTTTCAATAATTTTTATAGTATATATCAGTAATTTTCCCCCGTATTCCCCTGAAATAAAGCACACGCTTTCGTTTACAAGATATCCTAATGCCATTCGTTATCCAACCGTTTTACACTTATTTTCATTACATTTCTTTATTGGAAAGATTTTGACGAAATAATTCGAGAACAAACTCAGAAATGCGCTGTATGCCCCGTCCACAGTACCAACATCATAAACGGTAGACCAGTCAATGCCCTCCAATTCCCGCTTAAAGTGCAGAACCTTGTTCCTCGGACAAATCCTCCTAAACGTAAATGTGGGTTCATTTCTAACACTATTTAGGTCACTAAGAACAATTATCTATGCTAAATGGTCAGAGAGTGCCGAATTCAAAACATAAGCTGAGAGAACATGCGCAGAGTTACAAAATATGTTATCCAAAAGAGTTGCGGAATGACTGGTCTCACGAGTGGCTTCAAAAATACATTGGCTTAAGTTATACATGTTAAACATATACAATATTTGTTTTATTTTGTTATTTTCTAATTCGAGGAAGTTGAGATTAAAATCGCCCGAGATAATCAGCCTATGCTTTGAATATCTATCACAAACATACTCCAACACACAACACAACATATATATATATATATATATATATATATATATATATATATATATATATATATATATGTATGTATGTATGTATGTTTATATAAACATAACTAACTTTAGCGCACTATTGCTTATTGGCCTGCAACATAATGTTTAGAATGTAAAATAATTTAAAATGATATTGATTGTCCTGTAACTTTCATCTATTTATCTTTATTTAGTATGCTTAAGTTAATATGTAAAAAAAAGTTGTTTCAACGAAACAATATTTTATTGAGGCTTAGGAACATTTTATTTTTGCCCTTAAGACATGTTCGCTCACCATAACCAAAACCATAACCATTATGATTTACACCAGCAAAATTGACCAATCATAGCCGGCAGTTAAGCTCCTCTCAGCGATAGGTTCTCTCATCTTATTTAGACTCTTTTTATACTTTATAATTTCAATGCTTTCGTCTAATGATTATAAAATTATAAAAAATAGTCCAATAAAATGTAAAAATAATCTAAATAAGGACAAAAAACCTATTCCTCAGAGTTCTTTCTCCTGGTTACTCAACCAGAATTAAGCTGCGGTCTGTGATTGGTCTGTTCTGCCCGAGTAAATAGCAAATTTTATATAAATGATCTAGTTTTAGTCCTGGTTCGCCCGGATCACGTTGTTACGAGACTAAGTGGCGGCTCGCCGTCGCTGGGAGTTGTAGTTTTAAAACCATTACTGCAGCAACAGCTTGAAGAGTCCGTGAAAAGCCAGAAAGATGACACTGCCAGTACGTATCAATGTTATTTCAGTTGGTACTATCTCTTGGAAGGATACACACCAAGGTTCAGTCAGACCAGTTTATTTCTCTGTCTTTTCTTGAATTGAGTTATTTCGAAAAAATGGTTGAAAGTGAGTTTGGTCTGTTAAACACTATTTTCTGAAAGGGAAATCATCTTAGAAAATTCAAAAGGAGTTTGATAAAAATTATGGTCAAACAGTATAATAACAACAGAATATTGTATAAGTCGTTTCAAAATTTTAAATTAGCTATATGAATACAAATGGCGCTGTACATTCTAAATACTAAGCTCCGGAAATCATCGATACAATTCCGGATAGGGTAACAGATGATAGAAAAGGGAAGGTACATAAGATTTGCAATGCTGTAAACACCTCGAGTAAATGATTACATAATATTTTGCCTTACTATTTTGACATGAAAAAGCTATTTGTAATTGTCCACAGGTGAAGATATTCCAAAAAACGGCTTTCATATGTTTCAGAGGAATCCAGGAGACTTTTAGTCATTGTAAACGGAACATAGCTAACCATTACACACCTGAGAATAAGGAATATTCCTAACAATTATTTACCAGAAGAAAATCTACACAAAAGAAACGAAGATTGTTCCTTCGGACCGGAAGTTTATGCTGACTATCTTATGAGATTAACCAAGAATAATTCTCATCAGCTCTATACAAATGGATAAAATTATTACAAATTTATATTATTTATTAATAATATAATTGATGAAATGACGTTCACTATAGGCCAACGAAAAAGTTCCTTTCCGTCGCAACACGCACCAACTCACTTCTCTGGAATCGTGGCTGCAAAACTGATGAAATTGAATTTCCAATTTCGAATAACCTCTCCCTTATTCTCCAAATTTAACGTCCTTGGACTACTACTTATTTCCTAATATGAAAAAAATGACTTCCAAAGAAGTGATTTTTAACTAGATTAAATCCTGTTATTCCGAAGAATTCAAGAAACCGCCTCAGCATTGGATAAAGTGTGTTGGCCGACAAGGAGGCTACGTTTAAAGTTTATTTGGAAACGTTATATTTTCCAAAGACTTTTCAAGCCACTCTCATGTATGTGCATATTCGAATTAATAAAGAGATTTTGCAACGCTTATTTTCAACACGCACTTATCGTTATCGATATTAAAACCATGCGGTCTTCAAATGCGAAGGAATAACACATAATAAAGATCTCGCATCTGTTAAAATAAGCACTTTCTTATTGTGTGTCTTTATATTAACGAAGATGAGAAATAAACGTAAATTCGTTTTTTTTTCTAGTTTCCGAAAATTCTGACAAATCGAAAATATGTTAAAAACCGAATGTTTAGATCAAAATTACTTCGAATTTAATAACACTTTACACCAGCACAGAAGGCTTAATTATAGGAAACTCTTTAAGCCCGTTACTCGCTGAAATATTTCTAGATTCGTTAGAAACCCAAATTAATAAACATCCCTTTTTTAAACATTTCGTATATTGGCACCGATATATTGATGATGTTTTAGCTTGTTTTACAGGTACAGACAGGCAATTACACATTTTTCTTGAATTTATTAATAACAACCACGCAAATATAAATTTTACAATTGAACTAGAATCTAACAATAGCATAAACTTTTTAGATCTAACAATTCAGAAAGAGAATAATAAACATCAATTTTCAGTATTCCGTAAACCGTCTCATACTGACACAACCATAAACAATGCTTCCTGTCATCTAATTCAACATAAATTGGCAGCTTTTCACAGTATGATTCATAGACTGGTATCTCTCCCTCTTAATAAAAAGAATTTTCAGATAGAACTTAACATCATCAAACAAATCGCACTTAATAATGGTAATTCATTAAATTTAGTCGATAAAATTCTACAAAAAACTTATATAAAAAAACAATCGATATGATTTATCCTAAAAGCAAAGAAAAAACAAACAATTACAAAATTATATCATATATAGGTCACTCGACTTCAAAAATAGGTAAAATCCTCAATAGTGTAGACATTAAAGTAGCTTACAAAACAAACAATTCTTTAGGCAAATTTATTAAAAATAGTAAAACAAAAACGGATAATCTTAAAAAATGAGTTTATCAACTAAATTACGGGGATTGTGACAAAAAACATACATACTGGTAGTTATTTTGGTAAAAGATTAGGTGAACACTATAAACGTTTTATCAAAACATCTAATCGAGAATGGTCACACCTTTAATAATAATTTCAAAATCTTACACAATGAGAACAAAGGCCAGAGATTAAAGATTAAACCTAATTGACTCTCTAGAGATAAACAAACTTAAAAATTCCAACCGTCTATTGAACGATTAGGTAAACCTTAATAATTCACCTTTATGAAATAATTTCTATTAATATTTAATTAGTTTATGGTTATTTTCTTTTCTTGTGTCTACTTATATATTAACACCTTTATTCTTTAATGTTCAGTAATTCAGAATGTAACGTCTGAAGAAGCTACTGTGATAGCGAAACATGTTACAGTGTATTACAAACATAATGGAAAGTTTGTATAAATAATTGTTTCATTATTTGTTCACATTTCACATAATAATGTTAAGAAGGCCCAAATGGGTTGACCATAATTTAATATGCGGTATAATCCTTCCAAAAAAAACTAAAATAATATATTTGCATGCATTTATGAGATTACAGGGAATTAAAAACTTTTAAAAAGACCTATACATCTGCCATTTTGAATGACGCAAATTATTTAGTTGATGCAAATAAAAAAATTGCTCATACTTAATGTCAAAAATATGCAAAATATCACAAATTTAAACTTCCATAGTATATGGCAGCATCGTATTAAGAAAAAAAAAACGAAAAGAAAGTTAGGTTAGGTTTGTGTGCATCTTCTAAAAGTTTAAGGGATTTTTTTTAATTCATCACACGACCCGAAAATATCTATGGAATGGGAATGGTTAGCACTCCGATTATCAGTTTTTTTTTTGTTTTTTATTGTTGGATCAACACAAAGAATTTCTAAATTAAACTAGTATAAGGCAGGTTTCTTCAATATTTCCATGTTAAGGGTAAGATTGTGCCATGATAGAATATAAATTAAAATAGCATATCACGACTACGCCAAACAATTAATTTTTGCGCTTGACACAGGCTATGCTAATCGTGTTACCATCATTAGGAGTAAAATTATGTGAAAACAACACTATGTTTTAAATTTCCCATATATTTAAATTGACTCGACAACTGTTTCACAATACAATGGCTTCTTCAGAAGTGAATTAGAAAGAAAACTGTTTGGTAATAATACAGGTTATATAGTGGTTAAAACTATCCTAACTACATAAGATTATGTTAGTCATTTTATTATATTATTTACTGACAAAGTTATTTTAAAAATTCAAATCTGCGGTACTATTTCAGAGAACTAATAAAGATTAAGTAAGGGTGAATTGTTTAAGTCTACCTGTTCGTTTGATAATAGATTGGAGTTTTTCCGTTTGTTAATTTCAAGCCATTCAAGCATATTTAATTTTTTAGATTTATTTTCTACATGTAGGATTTTGAATGCATCATTAAAATTATGGGATTCGTTTATTATATGGGTTGCGTAATGTGAATTGATCTTTTTAAGTAACTATGTTTATGTTCTTTAATGCGAGTTTCAAAAATCTGCCAGTTTGCCCTACATAGGTTTTAGAACACGATCCACAATTTAATAAAAACTCCTGCTTTTAGGGATTTATTAGATTTGGTTTTGTTATTCAAAATT